>CM026163.1:10546656-10820128 GCA_014825975.1 Bombus haemorrhoidalis | reverse complement strand
ATACACAAATTAAATTCAAATAGTTAAATTCACAATTCTAGTCTTTTAATTCAAATACAGACTGTCAAGTTCACAATTCAAATTTTTAAATTCAAATTTGGACTGCCAAGTTCACAATTAAATTCAGATAGTCAAATACACAAATTAAATTCAAATAGTCAAATTCACAATTCAAGTCTTTTAATTCAAATTCAGACTGCCAAATTCACAATTTGAATTCAAATTGCGAAATTTATAATTCACCTTTTTAAATTTCAAATTCAAACTATACGAAATCGAATCTCAGTCTTATACCCAAATTCTTTCTCAGATTTTTTCATCCTTCGACCCATTAAATTCCTCAACAGCCAAATTATCTCACCATTACAATATCGTAGTATTCACCCTTCGAAGCCAATTCTCTCAACTTCTTTTACACGCATCACAAGACACCCCATCTTTCAACATCCAATACTATAACTTCTCGCAGTCACCCTATAGCAACAATTCAAACCAACCTAACCTTTCGTCAAAACCACCCATTCTCGTGTTCGCAAGCAGAGCCCTCGCTTTGCACCGCGAGATTTACTTCAACCCCCTCGAATAATTTCTCCCTGTCGATAAAATCGCAGCTCCACATTCCCAAATTTACAGTAATTTCATCCCCTGGATCATCTCCGATCCGTTTCGAATTGTATTTTTCTATCGCTCGAACGTTTATCGTTTCGATCATAAACCATAACCATAGTTTTCGTTTCAAATGCTTCCTGATACCAAAAAATAGATCAGGCTACGGATGTTTATCAATTTATAGGAAATTAGATTAAAAGAATACGAAAACACACATAGTACGTAAGCATATATAAAATATTTCAAATATAACATGCTCGTTACAATGTTTAATAAGAGAATCGAACCTCTACTTAGTTTCTATCGCTCTAGTCGTATTCGCATGTGAAATTTTCTCGAAAAGTTAAAAGCCCCTTTCTCAGCTAAAATTAAAGCGAAATTCAAGTCTAAAAAATAATTACGGACCGCGGCAGTGTTAATTCCGACGAATCCACATCGTCCGTGTTCCATCGATAACTCAATAGTCAAATTATCAAGATATTCGAATAATTCAAAATCCTATTTAGCTATGTTCACGAAGAATGTAAAATCCCATACGCATGCGCACTTTACCTACGAAAATACGATATTATTGTAACTACGTGTAAACACAGGATAAATACAAATAATACAAGTAACGCAAAATCAAAGAGTGAAAGGGTTAAACGATCACTGCTGTACCAACCCTGTATCGCAATGCTCCTAGAGAACCTAACCTAACTTGAACGCGTGATCCAAAGGTGAACGTGTTCGAAAAGGGGTGGCTGGTCGCGCGCGCGAACTGATTTGCGCGGAACGCGTGCGTGCAAAGCATCCAGCCGAGCTTCGAAAGCTCGCCGCAGGATGGCGACGCTTCTTGAGGAAACGGACGATGTTCGACCCCTGCGAGAACCAAGGGCGAATCGGCCAATCGGGGAGGCAGCCAGAACGCAGTTTCAGCAATTCGATGCGTGTCGACCGCCATTTTCGCCCGGCCCTCTATTGCTCGCTTCACTGTCCACGGATGATTAATGACCCAAACCTTGCCTCCCTTTGATCACTCTTCGTCGCGAGATCGCGAGACGATGGTTGTAGGGGGTTGATGAAAGGAACAGTAAAGGGTGGTTCGTCCGAGATGGGAGACTTTTTGGGGGAGATTCATTGATTGTTGGCGCGGTTCGTTTTGGGGATGCGATGTGGGTAGTTGATGTAGGTTCTGTGGTTCTGCGCTTTGGCTCCTTCATGACGTTTCAATGGGTGGTTTTGGTAAGATCGTTTTAGAAATGAAACGTGGGTGCTTAATATTTTTCACGCCAGACGAGACTCGCTGTTCCTCATTTTTCCAACACTGAGAACGACCGGGCGTTATTGTGTGATTGCATTGTTTCCTGTGCATTGTTCGTCGTGAAAATTAAGGGTAAAATGTTTGTAATATATTTATACCCCAACAAACATATTTACATGGTTTTCATACATATCTCATGTACACTCCATCCGTCGGTCATCGGATACTTGCTTGTTTTCGTTGCGATACTTTATCGTTTTATTTGTCATTTTATTGTTTAAGCTACTCAGGCCAATTATAATGTGCACGATTTTGTACTATGAAGTAATCTGTATTGTGAAATAAAGTTGATATTAACACCGAATATTGAAATTACGCAATGTCAAAAGTATGTAATTCTAATAATTATTCCAATTAAAGTAGACAAGTCTTGGAGATTTATGGACAGGAATACACATATTTCGCAGAAATGTGGGAAGACCGAGACCCGGTCAATTTCACAGTATACCGTCAACAATATGTTATAAAGGTACATGATTCGACTATAAACTCTATAAATTCTTCGAATTATATTCATGGTTTGAATGCTTGTCAATGATTAGAAGAATTCGGTCTGAAAAATTGTGGTACGATATCCTCCGAAATTGTGCAGGTACCAATTCCCCTTTTGTAGGAAATTCATTCAATAACTAGGCGAATTTTTCCAAAATAAATTGTACGTTTTACTGTTTCAACACTTGTTTGTATATTCAGTTTAATAATCTGCTGGTCTATTAGGATCAATTACTTTTCTCAATTAATTATTGCCGACTACATACGTTTATTAGAAATGTAATTTGGAAATCTGATAAATGCCCTATCTTTCTGAATTCGAGACAAAATATTGACAATATTCGTAGACTTGGTTTAATTTATGGACAAATAGAATTTAATTTGAACATGCGACTAGATACATTTTCGTAAAAGGAAGAACAACTCATTGATAAAAATAAATGAAAAATGAAAACCTACAATTTTGTGTAATTGAATGATACGACATGAAAATAATAACATACGATTATGGAAAGTATTTCCTTATGAAATAAAACTCTTCTGTTTAAAATCATTTTGCCTCATCAGTTTTACAGACTTTGGAAATTGAAGTCTTCGAGCCATCGAATCATCTTTCCAATCATAGCCTGTCGTCGAGACAATCTTCCCCGAAATTCGTCTCGTCGAAAATTTCTGTTATACAATCTCACCATCCTGTTCGTTTCATTCGAAGCACACACCTCGTCGACACTTCCTCAATTTGCCTTTCACCGAGCGCACCATCGTATCCACCTTTCATCGAAAAGTCGAATTACCGCGGAATCACCGGTATTACAGCACCTGTACGCAACTTTCTGACAACGTTTTCGTTGTCAAATTTCCTCGAACACGCAACATTCCCCGTCAATTTCTCCGCTCGTTCGATAAAAATTCTACAGTGTTAGGCAGTGTCCTTAAAATTTGTATGTAATTAATCACTGGAAGGGCCTGATGCGGTGCAACGCGTAGCAGCTTGATATATTCGTCGTACGCTTATGGTTAATTGATATGTTATACGACAAGCAAGCTTACAAGAACCAGTGTAATTTAAAATATTTACTTCCTGAATCTGCAGCGTTCGAAGTTCAGTGCTGTTACCTAAATGTTAAAATATAAAGAGCGTTTGCAATATTATCGATCCAAATGCAGAACAGCGATCTATAAGTGGAAATACGGTTCAGTTCCTGAATTTTTATACGCGTAAAATAAATACAATCGACTTTCTACGATGCAAATCCTTCGCCAAGTCTGTATTTCGCTCTGCGTCCAATATTTGTTTACTGCTTTCTAATAAAGACGTGAATAACTAAAAAATAATTAAAATATTAGGTTACCCGAAAAGTGTCTTTCTTTTACAGACACGTCTTTTACGACGATGCATCTTTATACAAACGTGAAACCTAATCTGTCGAACGTTATGATCTTTACTTTGATAGAACAAAATGGATCATGCGTAATTCGATAAAATAATATAAAACGGTAAATGTTGCGCATCCATTATTCGCTTGTAAAACGAAAGAAACTTTTCGGACGACCTAACATAAAGCTATAATAAAGTTTGCGGTAAAATTTTATATAACATTTTTTCTTATCTTCGTTTAAGATAGATTATGCAATTTGTTGAAATAAAAATGTTGAAAATATTCTGTATATACGTGAACTGATATAATTATCTTCGTTCGCGTAAACGAAAACGACAGAGGAAGATAAAGATAAAAATAATATATTTCAGGAAATTCCGTAAAAGTTAAATTATAGCGATAATTGGAATTTATATACGCATTTCTTTAGATAAAAGGATATCTATCGCATCGAGAAACGAATGGAGGTCGAATTCGCACCCGACAAAACATGAATCGCCAGCAAATCAGTTTTGCAGTTGCGCTAATCCGTTCCCTTAATCACGCGACGATTCAGCTGCAACGAACAATCAGCGATACCAGCGCTGCGTCATTATCATCAGCGATAACACGCCGCTCTATATATCCGCTTGATGTTTTTAACCGACCCTCGATGCAACAAACCTAACGTTCTTTTAGACTCAGCGAATAGAACCTTTCGAATCTGTGAAAACTACTAAATCGCAGTATGAGGTCATAAAAGTATTGCAAAATCATCATCATAAAAAAAAACTGGACATTTAAAAAATCTAAAACCTTTTTTGTGAATATCTCGAGTCATACGTCCCAGTCACGCCGAATAAATTCATCGAATTATCAAAGTTAATCTTCGCAAACCTCTTCTCTATTCTTCTCATCAGAAACATTAAATCTTAACGAAAACCCACTAAAGAGTCATTGTCTCAGAAGTTAAACGATACTCAAGAAATTCCCGACATTCGCAAATATCCAGGCCGAACTCGCAACTGCAAACTCGATCCTTCCGAATCCACTATCAAAATCTGAACAAAAGTCGAAAGAATTGACAAAAATAGAGCCAAACTCCCATTCACGTTAGGTGAACTTAAGCCTAATTCAAACTAACAAACAGTCTATATAAGTAAGTAAGTAGATTATTTGTCGATGACATTATCAGTCGAACACGACAGTGCCAGACAATGTACAATAGAGAGGTGAAAAGATAATCATCGAAGACTGATTGGTTGTTTCTGTTAGGTCCAACGCAATCGTAAAGATAAGCATGCATATTAGCCAAAAATGTGACGTATACAAACAAAGCTATATAGCAATGCAATGCTTTCATTGTCATTGTGCTATCCCGCTAATTATTTTTCCAGCTGTGTTAGTACATACATTCAGCTTTTCCGCGGACAACGTATGCAGATTGGGTGCGGACAATTGTCTGTCTGTATGAACTAGGCTTCAGTGAACCCAGCAAAAGCTCGACTCGATCTCCCGACCACAATCTCTCGACTCTCCACAACCCATAACAATTGCCGTGTATGCGATCCTGTTTCCACGGCGGCAGCGGGCGACGACGGCGTCTGCGTGGCGTCAGCTGGGCGTGCCATCTTGCACGTCTGCGTCCGTCTGCCCATGGTATCAGGCTGCCACGCTACCTAAGAAGCTACTTAACTCCCTCTAACGAACCAAGAGACAAGCCAACAAAACCCGATAAGTAACAGGAGTTTCGCAGTTGGATGAACACAGGCCGAACATTCACGACCGAAGAAGCCAAACGAGGAACGTGAAACGACGAAGGAGGTGTTCTCTGTTCAGGAACAAGAAAGGAGGTATGCTGGAACGTCCAATAAAGATGAAGATATTAAGCAGAGAGAGAAAGGTCAGTCTCTCGTTCTCCTAATCACGAATATTCACAGGCGACGAACGAAGGGGTAAGCGGACAGAGAATGAGTCGAGGGGAGTGATGATTTGGTGGAACCAGACCGGTGCTGCCAGTGCTGTCGCGACGAGGAGAGTGTCACGCTCTCTCTGCTGTGCGTGGAAGAAACGAGGAGAGGGTCGCGCTTCGAGCAAGGCGACAGGAACGCCAGGAAGTATCACGCTCGCTATTGTGAGCAACCAGTACCACTTTGGCGGCTCTTTTTGCCTTGATGCTGGGATTATTAGGAGAAACGCGAGTCTGTCTCGTTCGGCAATAGGAGGTGGCGTTGGAGAGTCTGGATCGAAGCGAAGGTGGTGGAGGTTAGTGTAGTTGCGAGGACGAGGATCATGCAGAGTTGGAGTTGTGATGGCAATCTTTTAAATGTGTTGGTTTTTGCAGGATTGAAAGTATACTGGGAAGACTGGAATGGGATTTTTCGAGAGGTTTTCGGGAAGTTTTTCAATTACATTTCGATTACTTTAAACGAACAGCATACAGGATATTGCGATTCAAAATTACTACAAATTATCTCCTTTGGACCTTCAAATATCAATATTTCCATATGAACCTCTCTCTCTCTCTCTCTCTCTCGTGAACTCACAAGAAAATTATGATATTGTAAGTAAGTAGTGGTAAATTGCACGATAAATTTAAAAAGAAATAACATTTGCATTAAGTATCTTTCTTTCACTTTTCCATTTATGAAATTGATCAGTCATAGCTTCTGACTAATTCTTATACCGTTTACCAGATTTATTTAGACGTACCAAACTTATATTCGTCTAACGATCTAATTTTTTGGCATTTCACTGGAATCTGGAATTTTATAAGGATATATTCTAGACTTCTATCTATGTTGAAATATCTTAGAGAAAATATGTATATTGTTCGATGGACACGAGTTTACACGTTCCGCTCGTTCGTCCAAAACTGCATTAAACGCGGCTGGTGGAATGTGGGTCGATGCAACGTTATAAAAGCGAGTACATCGCGTTGTTTGCTGTTGCAGGAAGAGGTTTTATGAAATTGCGCTGACCCAGTTTCCCTTGCTTTCCTTGTACACGATTGGATTGAATGGCGTCTCGTGGATTGATCCTAGTTTAATGGGGACAGGTACTATCGTCGCAAGAATCTATGGTTTGTCTTTCACTCCTTCAGATATTCTAATTTTATCTCATCTTTGTAACTTATTATCGATAATTGACGATGTAGAAAACGATAATTCTAAGGATTGTTCATAGTACTACGTATAGATTCCAACTTCAATGCGATTGTTAGGTTCGTGACATGAAACGGAGAAAGTTTGTATTTCAGATAAAATGGAACTTATTACGCTCCATCATTCCAGTTATTTAAGAAGAATCAATAGTTCGTAAACTGAAAGTATGTTCCTTCGTGTATCACGTACAATTAAACATCTTCGAAATTAAGAAGCCAAATTAGACCATTCCACTTTTCGAAAAATCCTTAGTTTTATCTGTTACCAATCATGTTTGAACATAATGTTGTCATATTACGTTCTCCTACATGAGATACGCTGTTTAAAATATACAAGGTAAAAACACTTCCTTATGTTCAATTAACAGCGCAATCGATTCTTGTTTCTCGATATTTTTATTCTAATTCTAATTAGAAGAATTATTATATTTTAATTATAAGAATTATAGATCTCAGCAATGATCATTTTCCACCATTTCTAAACGTAAGGCTATTATGCTACACCTTTTCCGTCTAAAATACAGCTCTTAAAAATCGAAGCTAAAAAGAATAAAATTGAAAATCTTGCAGCTATTTTGCTTGTATACGTCAACTGTTAATTGTTGTTAATTAAATAATATCAAGATTCACTCATTGTTTTCAAAAATTTTGCAATTCTTTCACTATGCTAATGCTGAATATTCATAGCTCTTCACAATCTAACATTTCTGACACGTTAAGACGAATCCATGGAATGTTTCTTTACCAGGATAAATCATTTTCAGCATGGCATTTGGGAAACGTGTGCCTCTGGACGCTTGGAACAGCCACCATACCTGTAGTATAGTTGCCATACTTCTTTAACGAAAAGACAGTAAGGATAATCGGAAAACTTGTTAACCAAAATCCAATAACATTTTACTTGGCTGGCTTATTTGAATTGGTAAACTGAGTTTCGATGGGAAAACCAAAGGTATATTCTTTTATTTGTTTTAACCAAACATTTTATGTGCATATGCACATTCATACGACCTAATGCTTACATATTTACTTTTCTGTTGATCAGTGGAAAATCGTGGCTAGACGAAACTAAAAACGTAGCCGGTTCCATCGGAGACAGTGGCACGGTGTGTCAGTGACCCTGCGGTCGAGGCTGCTGCAGCAGGAAAACGCGAAACCGCCGCGCGGGTAGATATCGATTTGTCTGTGTTCGCTAGGAAAAAAAGTTGGCCGGCCTTCTGACGTTCGCCGCTGATATTGCCCGCAGTTCACGCTGACGTGCCATTTACTCACTCGAACGACCTCCTCACGGCCGTTCGTTCTACCTCCTGCCGTTCCACCTCCTCATCAGCGTTCCACGATCGTTCGTTTTATCGAGCAAGCTCAGGATGAAAGATAATATCGAGACTGATTAAATATAGCAGAACGTTGCAGTAAGATTTTCGTCCTTTTAATGAGAATACGGGAATACGAGAAGAGAAATATTGGAATCTTTCGATTTAAGACGGAACTTAACTCTTTGGCTAAGTATAAATGGATAAGTATGATCATTGTTTGAGAGAACAACGCTTGGATAGGAAAGGAAAAGGCGTAACTACAAGACTGTCTTCTTTTTTTAAACGCCGATACAAATTGCCTATTGTGCGATAATTACATTGATACATTGGAGTAAGGTAATGACGTAATAGTTGCAAATGCAATTCTCAAGAGTCCCACCATTTGTAAACACAAGATCGAAAAATAGTGAAGTCTCGTCTCCATCGAAGCAAACCGAGCAACCTGTTTGTTGCCTTTTCTACGACATTTCCAACAAGTTAGACAAATTTACCAAATTGTCCAGCTGGACAAATTGTAAAGTATAAATTAAATAAAGAAAAAGAAATTTCCAATATACAGCAGCTTATAAAAACATTTTATCCACACTGAAGCAACGTAATCTGCAGCTGGATTCACACTGAAGCGACAACGAGGAATTTTTTGTCGCTTTTTGTTGTTACGTGTTTTAGGACATTTCCAACGAACTTATAGAAATAATTTCTGTACATTGGTGCAAGTTTTCAAGAAACATGGAACAGTAAGAAATTGTTCGATGTTGCTTCAATGGAGACGAGGCTTAACACGTTTGCTACCAGCGACATATATATGTATATTTTTAATGCTTCGAGACTAGCGTAGATTTATTTTTATTCGCTTGGATTCAATCGATTTGAAGCCATTACTAATGGCAAGCTAATGGCTAAACAAGCGTACAGAGAAACTTGGAAAGTATTTCAAGCCGAATAACAAGTTTACACCGGTAAAATAATTGTAATTTTAACTTGCTTAAATGTAAATAACAAAACGACCAGATGGTAGCAGATTAAGTCATCTTTAGTGCACGCAATACAAATTGGCATTTAGCGACTACAAAAAGTATTGACCTTGAAGCAGATTCTATTCTTTATCAAGATCTAAATTTCATTTTTAAAGTATCAAATTTCTTTAGTCACATGTCAGTACTATCAAATGACATGAAATTTAATAAGCTTGGACCAAATTAATTAATACCTGTGTAGATACTATACAAATATAATGATATGCCAAGTCCTTTTCCAGCTACAGTATATTTATAATATAGATGTGATCTGTCTATAAAATCCTAAACCTTCTCCCACCACTTTTTATAATTCCACCTGCTAAACCATTCACAAAACCTTTCCCCATAACAACTACCTATCAACCATCACCAAAATCATCCCTAAATTCTCCCAAGAAAATTACGTAAAATACCTTCCAAACTCATTATATGTTTATGTTCTACGATCTACTCATAAAATCATAAACCTTCCTCTACCACTCCTCTTTATAACTTCGTCTTATAAACCACTCACAAATCCCTCCTTCATAACAACCACTATCAAGCATAATCAAAATCGTTCCTAAATTCTCCTAAGCTAATTAACAACAACAAGGTCTTCTCTCATTCACCTGACTATACGGCACGTGGCACCCTGGGCGCAGGCTAGCAAAAACAGTTCCACCCTTTGCCTGGCTCTTTTCCGCTGGAAACCGTTCTCCCCCTTTTGTGTTTCCGGCATGTCCCATAAATCACCCGGGAGCCGCGGTGTAGCGAGTTGTGGGCGGCCAGGATAGGAGGAAGGGTTTCTCTGTCGGAAAGAGCATGCGGTTGGAGTGGGACCACGTGTGGGACGGCACCATAGTACCTGAGAAGGTAGTACGGGGGCCAACAGTTAGCGCCAGACGGTCAAAAACTCGCTGGACCGGCTGCCACCGAGGGCTCTTTTTACCTTTTTTTCTTTCTTTCCTTTTTTGTTGTTCTTTTTTCTTTTTTAGTTCTTTCGCAACGCTCTCGCGTCCACCTCTCATTCATTTCGACCCTTTCGACCAAGCAGCCGTGGGACGCTCGTGGGCGCTGCGATTTTGTATGTAAATATACGAACACTTGGTACTTTGGCTCATAGACCTGGCTGAAATTTTGCCAGGTACTTTTTAGAAGTAACGGTACTTTTTATTTTATGTCGATTACAGGTTAAACGTATCGGCAATAAAATTATAAGAATGGTCAGAGTGATGCATTTGTGACATTTTATAGAAATTCGATAGACTCGGAATGCACTTTGGCGGATGCGAATGATTTAAAATGGTCTTGTAAAGTATGAGAATAAAAGCTTACTTTTCCCCTGGTGTTATGCAAATGTTCGGTTACCTTTCATTCTCATTTCTTTGGCAAAGGTTCGATTTATATTTTACAGACGGTAAATCATTTATTTACAGGCGATAGTTTCCAAGTTAATTAAATTTTTGTATACTATTTGTTAGTTGAAAAGAAATACTTTCAAGAGGACGATTATAACACAAACATGACTTTAATTCGAAAGATTTTGTCATTACGCGTTTTGTATCAGTTTCGTCCCTCCAAAATTAGTCACTGCAATTAGTTTTCTAAATTGACGGTAATGTGGTACGTACGTAATCCGCACGTGTAAGACAAAGTATAGATTTGATATAATAAATAATTAGTTTTTGGAAAATTCCATCTTAGAAGTACTAACCCCAGATCATGTGGTCGATCTAATGATATTTCTTTTCATCCTAAATCTTTCTAAACCTATTCAAAGAGGCATAGAAAATGGTAATTAATATATTATGTTTTCTTATTTCAACCTTATAAAACAAATTCTCTTTTCTTAAATTTGATAGTTATTTTCTTACCCAAGATATTAATTCTTCAAACTGTCTACGTGACTCAGACTTAACTCAAATATACGATTATATAGGTACCATAAGTATGATATCTATATGTATATTATAGGTAATTGAACGTAAGCCAAGTCCATTTCTTGACCGCGAAGTCGAGAAGTATAAACTAACAAATACATACGTATCTCAATATAGAGCCTAATTAATGGAATAAAACACTCAAATATTTTAAGATAAACATTTCCTAACACTAATAATAATATTTCCATCGACGAATTTAGACGATCTCAGACTAATATCTAATTGTAACTTAAATTCCCCTCAAATTTCACTTCAGTCTAAACAAATCAACGAAACTCAACACCAGTCCGAATTTGAACCGAACAATCACCATTTAAAAAGAGAAATCTAGACATCCTAATGAAGATCCCGTAGGAAGCGGTTCCTCCGCGTTTCCATCATTCCCGTTTGTGGCGGCATCGAGTCGGCACGATTGAGATTTCTGCAAGCAGGTGGTCCCCCGTAATAAATCGTATTGTAAGCGATCCCCTCGGCTAGCCACCTGCGAATCGATATCTCGACCGGTCGGTCCAAGGCGGCTCACATGCAAATTCGCGGGTATCATGGGAGGAAAGGTTCTCTTCCTGTCGCTTCGCCTTCTCGCCGTCCTTCCTGTTCTCTCGCGACCTCCTTTTTCGCCCGACAAACTTCTTCGCGCACCTGGAACGATAGATCGTTCCAATCGTTGATCGACAGCTCGCGAGGAACATGCTTATTCGCTTGTTTTCCTAGCAAGTCTGTTTTTCGAGCAAAATTTAAGCATAGTTAAGTTAACGAGTATCTATTAAGGTTAGATCTGAAAATTTAATGTTCAACATCGAGGTGATCGAGGAACATTGCTTTCTTGCCATGGAAGTTCATTTATGGTTCACATTATTACACTACTCTCATTATCATTAAGAGACAGATGTATCTTGAAAGAGTGTAATTGAGTATTTGGTTGATAATTTGGCTAGAAGTTATTTGACTTCATCCGTACTATAAGTTGATATTCGTGCAACGTTAGATAGACCCAGTTAACACATTAAGCGCCAAGTCTGTTTTGTCTTCCTTTCCGTTTAGCTCGGAATATTCGATTTCATCGATCTGCTGGCAGCCAGAGATCTGCGCAAGGTTGCGTGTATATCTTCGGACATATTTCTCCTATGAATTTATAGCAATCTGTACTCTGCGTTCTGTTAGAAATTCTTTCTCTTCGGTTAATTGTCTGTGGTTCGTGTCCCAGTGCAATTTATACGAAAATATAATTTTTTAACTGTATGCCAACAGTGACTATCGCGGCCTGAACGAAGAGTATACTGTCAGTCATCGGTGACTGACATGGCGCTTAACGTTCAATGAATTGTTTAAACAATAGAGTGGCAAAGCTTTCTTCTTTATTTAACCCTTTCGATCGATGAAAGATACTTCAGATTGGAATTCCATTGTTATTCGCTATTGTTAAAATATATTCGTTTTTGTTAAAATAATATCGCTGTATAAAAATATATTTTTATCAATTTCACATTTTCATTCTTCTATTCTACAAAAGTTGTTCACACGACTACGATCCCACCACAGCCTCGTGATATGTTAACAAACTAAATTGGAAAAGAGGTATTCACAGAAACGTGAGTGCTGCCAATGAGTACGCCAAAATTAAAGACACGTATAATAGTAATCCCGTTCGTCCCCTTTCTATTCGATTCTCTTTGACGTTGTTCCACTTGTTGATATTCAGCTCTGTGCACACTTGGGCTGATATGACCATATAACAGTGTTCATTTGTCGCACTGTCATATTTTACTTGCTCTTTTTCATCCTCTTATATGGAATGTTATTCAACATTTCTTTAAATATCGTCTTTAGGATATATAGTAAAGTATCTATACCTATCTATCCGATCAGAGAGATTTGTAAACTGTATAACATCTTTTTTTTTTTCAAAATAAAACCTTTGATTTCAAGAAGTTTTATTTTGATTGTATCGATTGTATAGTAAAAATTCTCAGAGTACGAAGGATTAAGAAAATGAAAGAATATTCAGAAAGTAAACGGTCAATGAATGGAACGAACACCCTATATGTATAGTAATTTTAAATGTAGATAGCAATTTCTACCAATCTACATAATAATAATATACTATAATAACGAATAATCTCTCAATTATATAATATTAATAATCGAGTAACACATATATAATAGCAAATCACCGACATATTATGTTATATAGTAAATTATATTATAATAGAGATTACAGTATATTACCCATAATTTCAACACTAATTTCCTCACATAAGATGTACATAGTTATCCTAAATTACGGTAATTCGTTACGTACAATGTAATCGCGAAATCATTTAATTGTTTGTTACGAATATTTGCAATTGTCGTTTTACTATAAAGTCTCGTTTTGAAATCAGGATGCGCGTTATGTATCGGAAGATAGGATATATATTAATAGCGTGTACACATCATGTTGGTCAATTACATCCCACGGTGGCAAAGACGAAACGATGTCTTAACGCAGCAAGCGCATCGTTTCTGAATAGTTAATCGTAGGCATCAATCCGACCGGCTCTCCTCCAGTCGAGCATGCTCGATTAATTAGCAATAAACACGCCAGTACACGAGCTCGATCGCTCGATTACATATGCCAGCGGAAATTGATTTCCAACCATCGACCGATCAACTTTCAAACAGTTCAAGCTAATTTGTATGTTGTCCCAGGTAAATGACAATAATTGACGTTTAATAAGGCTGACTTATAATAACGTACTATAATCTAAATTAAGCTAAAACGAGATGTTGTATGTTTCTTAGATATTATGCATACACGTAGATACAGGCTGTTTCTAAACTGAAGTTAATTTCAATCTATTTATTTATTCAACAATTTTCTCCAACTTTATTACACTTTCGCTCGATTTTTGTGTATCGTGTGTAGTTTAAATCGCATTGTTGACATTAAACTGTATATTCAGACGCATTTGTGATAAATTTAAAGATATAAAAATCCACAGAATATTATATATATTGAATATGTAAAATATTCAAGGCGGGACATGTAATCGTTAAAATGAATTTTCGAAATTATTATTATTATTACTAATTAATATTAATATTATTTCGAATGTGAATTTGCACGGAAATCCACGGTCTATTAATTACAGTGTAATTAACACTTGCGTTTCATACTTGCGTTTGCATACGCTAACATTGACAGAACTTCGTTTCAAATGAGTTTAATTTAATTTAAACTTAATAAACGCAGAGAAAGTTTTTAACCTTATTTGTTAAAGCCTGGATTTTAGTTTGTCGAATTACAATATCGAAATATAAATTATCGTCGATCAGTGCAAGGAAAAGAATTTCACGTATGAGCTGACGCAACAGGAGCTTCGTTGGTTTTGCTCGTCCCGCGAGGCGTTAAAAGTCAAAGTCGCAGCCTGAAATATCGTTATTATGCTCGTAGCAGATATTACCGGGGCCGACTATTGATAGACCAGCCGCGAAAAGAATGCGCCTGTCGCGTTTAAAAATAACTCGTGACACGCGTTATCCGTGAACGCTATTTTAATCTCTCCGTTGCTTCTTTTGCTTGTTGTTCGAATCGTTGTTGATGTTGAATCACCGTGCTGCGATTGATTGGTTACGTTAAGGGAAATGATCGATACATATTGCGCAATTTTGTGTCCTGAGAAGTTGCGGCAGATGATGAAGCATCAAGGTTTTTTTAATTCTTCAAGAGTCACATTTTACAATATTTTACATTTTAATTCTTCCTCTCAGAAGTCAGACTCATCAATTACGTCTTTCGTTCATCTGATAATTATACTTTAATATTTATTATACTTCAACTTTCGCAAAGTTATATATCATAACAGTTGTTCATGATTTTCCTCAATTTCCATATTATGGCAATTAATTTCTATTGGGTCTAGGTAAAATCTTTTCGTCCTGATATTTCCCAAATCTTAATGTACCTACAACATACAACTCACGATATCGTTGTACCGCAAGAAATGCTAATTTCTGACATTCGGCTCGAGATAATCACGAAATACCGAGCAAATGAAATTCTCAGTATCCGAACATTTCTTTTCTATATTAAACTTTAATATCTTAAAATAAATGATCTAATTTAAATGATAATAAATTAAATGCAAAAACGCGACTGGATGTTGGCATATTGACGCTAAAAAGTATATAGACTCTTGCACATGAAATCAATGCTTTCTTTTGTACACGTTTAAAAAAGGTAATAAGCGTTGCTTTCGATTATTAGCTTTCTGCGTGTTGTTAGTACAAATCGACCGGAACTTTCGCAAGCATATTTATGAGCATAGCGCAAATATGTAAGCTGGAAGTTGATGAGACGTATGTATCGAGCGGCGACCGAAATAATTCTACGTCGCGATGGTTTCGGAGCATCGTCTCAGGCGACTGCTCAAATAATAAATTATTGAGTCGCATCGCATGCCACATCGTGACCACGTCGATGCCTCTCCGGTGAAAATCGATTCATCGACTCGCTGTCCCGCCATTCAGAAGCTTATCCGACGTGAATCGCTGCGACGTGTAACGGACGTCGAAAAAAGTACGGGTTAGGTACATCCTCGATAACAGGACACACGGCCATGTGAAAGAACCTTTTTTCATGCCTTTGTTCGTTGCTTTTTTTCATAGGTATATGTCACGGTATTCCTGCTATTTTTCGATGCGTACCTTTTATATTTTCCTCGTAGGCATTTGATAAAAAATAATGGAAAATATTTCGAATATTACTGTTCTCGTTCTTGTAATTCATATTAAACAAAATATGTTGTATTTTCGTGATCGTATTAGTAGATCGATTGGAAAGTTCTGCCATCACATCGTTCGTATATTTATAATTTTGTTTCAAGATTTTCACAAATGAAGGTATACATATGTATGTTAGAACATTAAAACACAGGCGATATTTAAGATGAGCTTTGAAATAGAACAATTTCTTCAATTTTTCAACGGATAATTTCTCCACCAATATATTATACAACTCTTTTATACGTCTTATTTTGAGGATTGAAATATACATATAAATTAAATCTCGATTTATAGATGTCTGCAAGAAAGTAAAATATTCATGTAAAATCATATAACTTAATCCAAAATAACGTAAGTCACTTGCAATGTAACGACACCAATTGATTGTCAGTGCATATGCCTACTGATCGACAATTCACCAATAATACATTGATTTGTATTAAGCCATTGATTTGTCGTAAGAATACCGACTTCTCGACGTTTCTGCCGCCATTCAAGCCCGATAAAATCGCATCGGATCTATTATAACATCGTTTAAAATCGTTAAACGATCCTGCATAACAAGAGCAAAAAGTGCAGCTATTTCCACTCATTCACGTGACAATACAATACGCATTGAACGCGTTAGATGGTCTCAATAGTATTGCGATCGTTTCTTCGCGGTGCCGCGAAATTATGCGCTCGATCATAGAATTATGGGATCCGACCGATCGATAAATCAATCCCATATGGGGAATGCACGTGGGCAACGGAGAACGAACGACCCTTCGCCGACTTTTGCGTTCAACTCGATCAGTTTTCACGCTCTACGAAAACATCGTTATCGTTTCTTTGTTCTCCTTTGTTTTAGCGGTTGTAACACTAAACACGTTACGTACAAATAGATTACGGATTTTTATGTACTTACGCAAAATTTAAAGATGCAAAAATGTATAGTATCGAACAAAAAAATATATAATATAGCCAAATATAGTATGTACTTGATCAAATATTTAGTATCCATCTACATTTCATTTCTTAATTCGCTTTCGTAAAGATATGAGTTTGCATAGATATCCGCAGTCACTAGACTATAAATAATATAGTAGACTATAAATAAATAAAACAGAGAATTTAAATGAAATCTTTCTGAAAATTAAAGTTTGATTGTATTAGAAAGCAATAGTCGAGTAGAGTGAAGACAATTTCAATTTTAATAGGTTGCATTTGAAGATTAGTTGAAACTAACAGCAAAGGGATTATTTTTACTTCAGTTTGGAAACTACTTTGAATTTGCATACCTTAAATTTGGCTTAAACTTTGGAAACTAATGTGAACTTCAAGCGAAAATATAGAATTGTTTAATATGAAATTGTAAAAGATTTCCGAGAAAGCCGAAACTTTCTAATACAAGATTGCTAAAAAGAACTGGAATATTCTTGTCTTACGCCGCCTGAGAAAGCTACAACTTTCTTGTCCCAGGTTCTCTAAGAAAACTAGAATTCTACGCTCTAAAATATGGAAGTCCAAGAAAATTGCATCTCTTGTATTATATATGTAATATATGTATTCTCAGATTGTCTATGAATCTGATTTCCTAATAAGAGAACAATGTCCTATTATTAAATTTCCAAAAATTCTATTTTCTAAAATTGTAGATCGCTCTAATCTTATATTCTTCAAAAATAATATCGGATGCGCGTTTACTATCTTAAATTCATTCTGGAAGCAATCGACGCTGAGTTAATGCCAGAAACTCATTATACTTGCTAAATTGATAACACAATTCTAATAATATTCTCTGCGACATTACATGATTTTAAGGAGGATTGTATATTTTT
Source organism: Bombus haemorrhoidalis (assembly GCA_014825975.1). NCBI lineage: Eukaryota > Metazoa > Arthropoda > Insecta > Hymenoptera > Apidae > Bombus > Bombus haemorrhoidalis. Next base: position 10,802,359 of record CM026163.1, on the reverse strand, counting down.
CAAATCCATAACAAATCATAAAGTATTCCATGAGGAAATTATAAAACGCCTAATTGTAAACGCCTTTGTGTAAAATTTTCATATACGAAATTTGATATAAAATTTTTTATATTTTAAATTAATTTAAAATATAAAATTAATATAAAATTAATGTTAAATTAATTTCAAAAGAATATTCATATATTTTCTATATTCATGTATTTTTGTATATTCATTGTGTTGAAATCACCAATGGAATTTTATTTTTCCGGGATCGTTAAGTTCCAATTCTTCCAATATACGGACCGATAAAACGTTTCGTCCGTAGTATTTTCCATCTGTGATAAAAGAACCTCATGAATTGCGGTAGAATTTACGATTCAGTCTTCTTTTATTCGTTCGAATAAGCAGGAAATTACAGGGCCGATCGCAAAACACTGTGGCATTCAAAGCCTTTCGACCAATCGATAAATCAGTTCCATACGCGGAACGCGTGCGGTTAAAGGTGCATTTGCACTATGCGACAAACACACAGGTAAAATAGACTTGCCATATTAGCGCATGAAACATCATACATGTATGAAAAAAACCAGTTTAATTTGAAGCTTTTAATTCAAGATATTAGTTCAATTTTTCGACTATTTAGGATATCCTTAAATATATGTATATCAGAAGCTTATTTCATAAATAATAAATACATACATTGTAATATGTACGTATAAATAATGTAATTTGAAAGCGTATACTAATATATTGACTTGAAATATCCTTTCACATTTCAAATAAGGTTGATGGTCTCTTAATTATTTCTTAATTTGGAAGAAACAATGATTGTTAGCTGTAGTAATGTTATGTCTAATTCTATGATTACTGATACTGGTCCATTAATTGGTTCACTAACTTTATATATAGCAATCCATATTTCATTAGATATATACACATTATTAATATTGTTTCTTGAAGCCAGATTATTTATATTCAAACAATTTTAACTCAGATAACCTATCTTTTTATGTATAACAACTTGAAATCATATTATATATCAAGTAACTTGACTAATGTGAGGTTTTAACCTATAATATCTACATTTACATATAAATATTATATTGCCCTTTTCCATAAAAATAAACAGCTAATTATTTGTTCTAGTCTTAACAAATTCATCTTTAAAAATGATTCATATAATCACTACTACTGCAGATAGATGAGGAACTGATCATTTTCTTCCAATCTCAACAAACTCAACTTTAAAAAATTTAACCTAAACAATAAAAACAATTACCTTTTTTTACACCTTAAATCTTCACGAAGAATCAAAAGAAATATAAAAGAATCTTCCTTCGAATAATACCAGCAATTCAGAGACACCTTGCATTTATTCCTAATGAAGAAATAACAAGATATAGATTAATCCAAATAATAACAACTATTACTTTTATTCACGTTTAATACCTTCGTCCAGAATCAAAAAAAAAAAATGAAAAACAATCCTCTTCTACATAATATCAGCAGTTCACTGACACCTTGTACATATTTATTTCACCTCTAATAAAACGAACGAAGCCAGGATACGCAATAGATCAGTTGGTAGCATCACGAGGGCACTTTAATTGGACTCGTTAGTCTCGATAATCGATGAGACTCGCAGCGCGGCGAGCGAGGTCTCGCGAACCGTGAACGGTAACGCGCGAAACGCTGTTAAATCGTAGGCGCGTTTACACTTTCGCCGCTTAACAGGATTTAGCGGACCCTCGCGAAATAAATCTCGGTTATTTCGGTCGTGGATCGCCGCTGCTCTCCGGCCTCGTCGCACTCTGCTTAGGGAAACTCGCATAAATTCCCCCGTTAGCTCAATAGCCTGCGTTTCTCTTCCGAATTATAGGTTAGGTTACATCCGTGAATCATATTCAACGTGACAAAATCGCGAGCACGAATTGCATGCATAATACTGTTAGTCGATATGGTCGGTAAAATTTATATAACGAGATGGATAGTGATTTTGAAGAATTTTGTGTATCGCAGGAAATTTGGTGAATCGAAGATTGTGCGAATGCTGTTATTATGGTCGAGTGTGTGTTATTACAAGGTATTTGTTAATGTAACATTTTATATTGGTATAAGAGGTTTTCGTATTAGAATTTTCAATTTTATTTATTATTATGAATGTTTTGGAATGTGTGAATGAATTATTTCATAGGTTTGGCAAGTATACGTATGTATATAATGATATACATTAGGAAAATTAAGATTTGAGGAAACTTATCTTACTTTCATATAATCTCTACGTCTCCATATATAGAACAATTATTTCAATTTAAAGTAGTTCATTGATGAAACCATACAGTTACTGTTTGGATATTTTTTCTGTATAGCAGGTAGTTTACGACTGATTCGCGTTTATAGTTTAGACTCGAGCACGCTATATATGAATACTTCTATTGTGTACGAATATGTATGATTTCAAGGTATTTTTATTTTTATTGACGTTCTTGCGTTGAATTTTAATGCTACCAGAAGTCTTGCATAGTTAAATGTCACGTAACGAATAGTTTCCTCGCCGGGCATCGAAAACAAATAAAAATTTCATCCAACGGCTAAAAATTCATAGCTTTCAAACAAACAATACGTCAATTAATAAGTACCTATTAAAATAAAATAAAAAATAGTCATTTCTGTTATCCTGAAACTCTTCGTTATACATCGCGTAAAAGGCAACATTTCCATACATCGCATGTCAATTTGACACCTCGATCTCAACTAATTCGTACAATTAGATATCTTCAGAACATACATTCCCTTAATATACTACCAATTGTTCCCAAAGAGGCACTTCAAACCGGAATCTTGCCATTAAAACGGGGTCGCGGTATCCAAAGATGAGAAGAATCAGCGCTAGTCGCTTTCGATCGCAGTAATTAAGGATTTTCCGGTGGGAAGCGAAGCTAACGAGCTGCTAACGAGCAGCTACGCTCATCATAATCGAAGCCGGACGATCGTTCGCGAAGCACATCGATCCCAAAGAATCGTGAACCATCGTCAACCAGTCGAGAAAACTAGTCGAAGTGTGGTTAAGTCGATGGAAAGTGTCGCGAACGTCACTGATCTTAATCTAGGATTACCGAAGCCGGTTTATTCGCGACAACTTCTATCTTTCTCTCTTCGTTCCATCGAGGTTTCTCTTTTCGTTCCAGGTTGGCTTCTTTGCCGGCGATCTTTCGTGGTCCACCGACTGCACCCTTCACCTTGCCTGTTTTCTCTTACTCCCTTCCTCTTTCTGTCTCTCATTTTCTCGAGGAAAAATCTGCCGGTGGTGCACGGTTTTAATGAGTCTCCTTGAAGCCGGCCGCTCTTCTGCCAGTGGCGTAACACTTCCGGTGGCCTTTCCGTGCTCGGTTCGCACTTTATCAGCTTGTTGTCAAGCTCTCTTGAATGGTTTTGTAATTTTGAACAGAGATACGTATAATTGTTTTTTAGATTTTGACTAATGAATGAAATATAGATTTTTGAGGTGTCCGATGATTAGCCTGTGGATTTAGGCGAATTATGATCGTTGTTATAATCACAATGCCCAAATTACGATGATTATTGCGGTAGCTCACCGATTTGTAAGAATTTATAGTTTTATGGACGCGATTAAAGAGATGGAATATAAATAGAAATTTGTTTCACTTTCTAAAGATTGTAAGACGAGTACTTTTTTTTAAACGGTTTGTATATTTTTGCACATTTATATTTGCCATAAATACATAAATATTCACAGTGTTTCATTATTCACAGGTTTTCATTATTCGTGGTTTTTCTTTATTTCAATATGTGGCGTTGATATTATATTTTGTATGAATGCCAAGAATTAATTAATTCATCACAATTTAAAGAGACTAGATATTCTGAGATATTAATTCAGATAGAACTGTCGAAGTATATTTTCAGACTTCACGGAAGATCGATTGATTCCAATATTGAAATTCGCAAATAACTATTGAAATAATAAAAAGAAGAGCCTGATACAATTTAAATAGTATTCCAGGGAGGAATATTTCATCTTAGCTGATTTCTATCGAGTCTTTCACCACATGCTACGACACTGTCGCGACTCTTGGTTACCTCTTCTCTGTTCCTCGCGTCTTTTTTCCATGATCCGCCTCCGCAGTCCGCCACAACCTTCTTGGGTCTTTCAATATTCACGTGGTTGCTCGAGAACCACTCTTTCGCAGAAACATCTACGCCATTCCACCATTTTTCTAGATCATATACCGCTTTCAACAAAGAGAAGCGGGAAGTGTACGGAAATATTTTAAGGTATTTGAAATTTATAACTCACTGATATTCCAATAATAATTTAATTGGAAAATTTTTCGATTTATATATCTATAGAATATAAGTTACAATTAAAATAATACACCGAAAATGATAACTCTATGCAGTTGTATCTATATCTGAATAAAAGAATCGGGAAATAATCTTGTTAAAAGTTTCTGGATATTTTCAGTAATTCTAAAACAGGAAGATATTAAAAATGTATAATTATTTGGTACGTTTGTTGATTTTAAAATCTCATTGTAGGAATCGTCGTATATTATCTCTATTAGACGTGTAAGACTGTTCTATAGGTAAGATAATATTATCTAATAACGTTATTTATGTATTATGTATGTATTTTTGTTATATGTAACTTGTTGATAAAACATTTACAAACCTAGACTCGTATCCCATTTCTTTCAATTTTTATTATGGAATATGCCGATATCCATTATTTTCCTGATTCTTGCACAAATTCCAGTGTTTCCGCATTAACTTGAACGTTCGAGCAGTAAGCTTGTTCTCAAGTTTGTACGAATTTGTTTGCACATTCGTAATTGTGGTGGTCTTTGAAATGTAGCTGTCTAATTAATGTCGTAAAATACAAAAGCATCTATAAGAGAAGAGCATTGCTTCAATGCAAAATTAAAAAGAAAGTTTGAGATCGCTGCGTATTTTATATTTTATATAGTCCAAAAATTCGAAACGATATCGATTTAGAATTTCGCTATTTCGCACAACTTTTTAGTAAAAAATTGTATCGAAGTAAAGGATATTGTCATTAACAGGCTGTTATCATTTTATATCTTTATGAATATTCACCTACTAGATATTACAATAAACTCTTTACTTTGGGTATTTTAAAATTCTCCAGAAATACATAAGCTTCTGCAGTCTATCGATTGATATCCGTAGCATTAATTTCGAATTAATAATGAAACTAACACATAAGTCAACGGAGAAATAATTTGAAAAAGATTGTAACCAACAAACAGTAAGATATGATCTAAATGTATCTTCGTACCATTCAAAAGATTAAATATTTCCGTAAAATCCTGACCCATTTCTCAAATAATCACGTTAAATACAACGTTGAACGATTAGCTCGGCAAGCTTCGCGTATCATACTCGACAGAGTTTGAATTCAAGCATCCCAGAGCGGCCGAATTCCGTCGACGACGAAACGATGGGATTCCAGGTCGGCTGACAGCCTCGAAATCAATTTCCAAATGGACGCCGGGGATCCAGCGTTTCGGATCCCGTGGATCGAAGGCGTCCGCGGCATCCTACGATTCTGCTCCGCGAATCGCCACACGAATTTGTCGAGCGGAAATACCGCCTTTTATCCCGGTTGCTCCTCTGTCTCTGTCTCTTTTTCTCCCTCGTTCGTTACTTGGAACGGCTCCAAAAGTGATTTGCATCTAACGAAGCCACTTTGTTCTCGCGCGACGTGGCTTTTCTTCCCCGACACCCGGCCATCCAAAACGAACTGCCACGTAAATATCCGAATAAAATAGCTTCATGGAGTAATATTGCCGTAAAAACGAAATAAAACTATTTGGAGAGTCGAGGCAGTTAATGATTTCAATGTCCGAAAAATTAAAAGTGATTTAATAGAAAGGAATGTAAATTCCATGTGAAATGTTAGAATCACTGATGTGATTTATTTTAGCGTGATGTAAGTTGAATCTATTAACGGTAGTGCGGGTTTCGATTCTTTGTTGAGAATGTTTGAGGAGAGCCTCGAGATTCGTTTTACTTTCCTGTGATCGAAGATTTTTCCTCGTCCGGAATCGACAGGTTCGTAAATCGACTAAGAAACTGAAGAATTATTCATGGAAAAGTAGCAGAAGACAATGTACTCACTAATGAAATTTAATATTTTAACCAATACTTGTCTATATAAATATTCATCGAAATTGATAATTAAATTAAATCACCAAGTGGTAAATGACTTTCAATACTATTCCAAACAAGCATATATACAAAAATTGTGTAAGTCTTCCGAATAATCCTTCTATCAATAATTAATTTAAAACAGTGACACTGGTAATAAATAAATAAATATATAGTACCAGTAAGTAATAATAATCTTCTCTGATTCATATTCGCTATTAGAAATTCGAAATCAACAATTTACCATTAAATCGATATAGCTACCTGCCCAGAATACCAATTGCATAGTTTCTCAACTCAAAATGAGTCACTTTCAGGTTTCACTAATCACTATAGTGCGAAGGCATCGATCGTCGAATAACGTAACCGGGAGTTGGCCTTGCCGTGGTTGGTTAATAGCGCGGTCTGCTTCACCGTGAATTCCTCGTGATCCAACCCCAAAGGCGGCCTGGCCCGTCAGTCCTGTTACGTTTTATGTCATTGGGCTTTACGGAGCTTCCACGTTAGCCAGAAGGGTGGTCCGACACTCTTCAACGGTAGTCCGAGCTCTTTTGTTTCGACTGTTGCGAGTCGTTTGCCACCGGCGTTTATATCACCCCCCGCACAACCTTTTTATCTCCTTTGCACCCTTTTCATTCGCACGAATTGTTGATTCTTCATACGAAATTACAAGCCTCCTTTGATGTTGAATGGTTGAGACGCATTACGTTGAATTGTTTCAAATTATTGGAAGATTTATACTTTCGAAGATTTTTTTAGGAATGACGCTATTTGACGATGATTGGGATGAAATGATTTAATGTGAAAAGGTGAAACTTGAATACTCTTTGAGACGTGAAGTTTCTGTTTTAGACTATTTTAGAGCATAGAGACTTTTTACGAATATATTATGTGTGTTTTACGAAATAATTTGAAATCTCATTGGTACTGTAATGAGATCTGTCTATCGTAATTTGATCAAATTAGAAACTAATCTGAAAATATCTACTTATATAAGCTACATGATATTGCTACATGATATGCAGGTATTTATATACGCTTTGCAGAGCTCACAAAAATATTCAAACAATCGATTAATAAGCCTGAACATTCGGTGAGGCCATCTTCAACTTTACTAAATATTTGTCATAAATATCTTGGAACTTCAGATTGGTTTTAAATCTGACTAATATAACCTTGATTAAACCACAGATCCTTCTGCATTTATAGAAAATTTGAAAATGCAAAATCGCACATGTAGAAAAATACATAGAAAATCCAAAGTATAACGTTCTTCATAATACTTGGTAGTTAAAACAATTACCTACCAAGATTCTACTTTCTTAATTAGATTTTCAAAGATATTAATTTGCACAAAAATCCACGATCCAGTCGCAATACTAACGAAATTCCTAATTACTTTATATAATACGCATAATATTATTATACATAAAATTGTCCTATAACAAATGCTCAAATATTTTCGTGTGCCATTGTATCGTTTCCATGTACGTATACATAGAGCACGTAATACGAGGAAAATCGAGCAAGTCGGTGGAGCGCGAGTCAATATTTACCAGGAGACCAGAGACGTGGCAGATTTTCGTCCTTCCGCTGGTAAGATCCTTGTACAGCGAGTCGAAGGATCGCGATGGCTCCCATGGATAGGCAGGAGGATGGGGTGGGGACAGGATACGCCAGGTTTTCGGGACGAGAGCGCGAAGAACGCGTGGGAGTGGAGGCTCGTCAAGGACAATAGAAGGCCCGTGAAAGGATCAGAGGAACAGGACGCGGTGCTGGTCCACCGACGTGTGTGTCGGTGATTTGGTGCGCGGCGCTGATTGGTCGGCCGCCGGGTGGATCTTCGATTTACGATGCTGCTGTGCGTCGAATGACACGCGGCTTCCTTCCAGCGCCGATTTCGATTAACCCTTTCGCTATTCGCAGGTAGATACTCGAAAACCGTGCTATATGGGACTGTCCTAACGCGTGGGATTGAGACTGTAAAGAGAAGAATTATATGTACGAACTGGATAAAAACGTATTGGTTGTATTAGGAATTTAAATATAGTACTGTTTGTAGCAGAATTTATTTATTTTCATTTTATTTGGCTTATTACATATAATTCCAAATTATGTTATACAGTGTTGTTTTAATGTGTGGGAAGAGGAAAATTACATGCAAAAAGCGGACAGATTACGTTAGAGTATCACGAATTTAATATATCACAACGTTGTGATGTATGTTGCTTAGAGTTATCTGAATTTCTTGATAAAAAGTACGTTATGTACGATCCTGTTTACAATTTTTAAATTGATGCATTGAAAATAAATATTAAAGACGAGGAGATGTTATGAATTATATTCACTCAGAGACTTTTACAGTACAGAGGTAACGCTCTGTCAAATTCTTGGGAAACAAAAAAGGAAAGGGGGATGTTATTTAGTAATTATTTTATATTCGCTACTGCTATGTATGCGGACAAATTTTGGTAAAAATATACTTAACATGCCGGTACATAAAATTCAATCAGATGAATACACAGGAAAAATTGGAGCGAAAGAAAAAATTGCGAAATTATTAAAGTTCCAGCTGCTTGGTTTTCTGAAAATAATACGTATGTATTTCATGATCTTGATACGCAATCAAATTCTTCAGAACGATAGGTACTTTATGTCATAAATATCCACAAAGTTTAGTTACAGGATCCTTGTAGAATTTGGAGGTTATGTCCGTACCATAAACGCGTTAGAATTTGTAATTCAGTTTTATACTACACTGCACACATTCCTTGACGAAAGTTTACAAATACGGTTTCAAACTATATTAAGGATCATCTCGTGGTATATGAAAAGGAATTTTAATCTAATCTTTTATACATAAATCCATATCAATCTTTTATACATAAAAACCAATAGTGCATGTTATGAATTTCACGTGTTCAGATAAATATCTATCTATATATTAAAAAAGGACATTGCTGATATATTACAATAGCGTCGTACTTTACTTCATTTAAGAAAAAAAATCACTAAAAAGAAACTAGGGAACTAATTGATCGTGATTAGTAGTTTCCTACAATTGTTTTATATATACCGGAAGCACCTCTATATTTACTTTACTAAATTTTAGCTATAAAAAAATAATAAACAATAAATGATTAATAAATAAATTTAAATAAATGCAAACTCCTGGACTGTCTCTAGCGAACAATCAGTATCAGGTTTCCGTGGTGTAGTGGTTATCACATCCGCCTAACACGCGGAAGGTCCCCGGTTCGATCCCGGGCGGAAACATTTTTTTATTCTTTTGGTATCTACGTATCTATATCCAAAAGTATCAGTTGAGTGTAGTGTAATTTTAAAAAACGATCAACATCATTGTCTACTATATTTACCACGGCCGCCTAAAATTTTAACATTAAGTCACTATTTTGTCGCTATTCCTCCATATTTATTTATTATACTAAAGGTAATTTCAGTAAATATTTACCATTATTTGTTCATATCTGATTTTTAATATGATATTCATGACTCACACACTTTAAAAATTTGCAGCCTATATTTTATAGCATAATGTAGTTTTAATTCTTAAATTAAGGTTAGAATCATATATGATCAAGAAATAAATAGATTTAAGAAATTTTTTTAAATGAAAATTTAATATTTTCTACAAGAGCAATGTTGAGAATGGGGTGCACAAGCGTGTTTCCGTGGTGTAGTGGTTATCACATCCGCCTAACACGCGGAAGGTCCCCGGTTCGATCCCGGGCGGAAACAGTTACTTATTTTTTTGCATTAAATTTTTTGTAGAAAAATTTTGCACAGTATACAGTGTACAAGTTACTTCTAATTGGAAGTAGAAATAACGAAATTAAAGCAGAAGTAATTAAAAACAGTAACCGTGTAACGTAGTTTATCGTTGATGTGTGTCGTGAGATAATTGTGGTAAAATGAAATTTTTAGTAATCTTAATACGTTTGGAAATATTTCATTAACAAAATATTTTCAATATCAAAGCGATAGAATTTAGCGTTCCTCTCAGATATTTTACGATAAGAAAATTTCCTCGACCTTAATTTATTACCCGTACAATGCTAATATATTGACGAATTTATTAAAATGTCATAGCTTACACCAAATTCGAAAATTTCATTAAAAACAGCGAGGTGCAAAAGTAAAGCAGACAAAATACTTTCCAGCGTTTTAAAAACGCACGTCCATGCCTCATACTTCACATTAATGATGTTTCACCGGCGGCATATAAATCTGTAGCACTGAAAGCTTCATTTATCCATTTCGCCGGCACTTGTTCCGAATTTTCTGTGAAGAAGATTTTAATGTCCGACATATCGCGACGTGACTACGCGAAATTAAACCATTAAACCGTTCGTAACTACATAGAATCCGATGTTAAAGGGATTAGGTGGTCTATTTAATATTTTTCCATGAATATTTATAGAAAAGCAGTTTGTTTTAAAAAAGATTTTGGAGAAGAAAGTTCTGTTTGCGATTACTCGGCGCGTGAAGCTTTAAATTCAAAGAAATAATTCTGTTAGCTACTTAATATCTTCTTTAATACATTTAATTTATTAACTATATTTTGCTAGCATTTTTAGTGCATTTAATTCATTTTATTCGCTACTACTAATACCACTAATATTCGCATCATTCCTGAAAATAAATATATTTCTCCCTACCCTTTACTAACGGAAAATTAAATTTTATCGAAAACAACGAGTATCGTAATATCGACACGAGTATAGGACTAATTTAACAACAGTTTTGAACCGGTATCAAATCTATATAGAATCCTTATAGAAGTAGAACAACACAGATATCAAATAACTGGTGAAACGAGAGGTAAGAAATAGAAAAATATGACAATGATTTGTCAACCACTGCATCATGGAAATGTGATTGTAAATCTCTTTCTTAATACATTACTCATAGCATGTATATTAAATTTTTACATTTACAAGTGATTTTTCATCCTCTTAGTCTCTGGATGCTATAAGTAGTATTCACATATTTTTAATCGATATACTATAGAATCATTTCAATGTACTACAACTATCTCTTATCTTATAATTAGATCGAGCATATTTATGCAAACTCGGCTTGCCAAATTCATATTTTGAAGAAATATCTTAGAACCCGAATAGATACTTGTTTCGCCTTTTATATATTCTAATAGATACTTTACTTTAGATAATTTTGCGCAATAAATGCATTCTGCATATTATTGTATTTTTAAATTTCTTATAAATGTATAAACATTCGCAGTTCGTTCATAACCAACCTTTTTTGCCAAAACTTTTTTGACAATTAATTTTAGAGCCCTCCCAACTCCTAGAGAAAAATCCTAACAACCAGCCTACGTCTTAAGAAGCGCTCAAAATCATCGACAAAATTTAAGCCCGCAAATTATTCAGAATAAAAGCATCGTCCCAGCGAACGTATAACGAACAACAGCGCCGGGGGTGGTTTTCCAGGGTGCAGCGAAAAGATATCGGAAGGAAAATCGGGCCATGAGCCAACCAGTGAATCTGGAGGCCGTTCAGCGTATCGAGGTCACGACACGTTATTTCGAGACCTCTTTCGCGTCGGTGCTGGCTACGATGAAAGAGCCCCGCGATGATTAACTGTGATCAAGGAAAATGCTGGTAAACCGGAAGCGAGTAATGAAGAGAAAGGTTGGAAACAAATCGACGTCACTTATCAGAGTACTAGATAGACAAGTTGAAGAATGTGAAGACATTAAATACTCTCGATTTATAGGAGAATTAAATTAAAAAAGTAAAAGTGGGAATGGGTGTCTATACGTAAAAGTATCTCGAAAAGTATTTGTTCACCTGTCGTAAAAAATCTTTTCCATGTGTATTTTATTATTTTATCGTGTACGTTAATTAAACAAATATTTCAAGAAAAGTCTTCGATCTCCTCGAGTCGGTACGAAATTTCTCCAAGTCCTTACGGCCCAGTCGTGTCAGTCCGAAGTGAGCGATTTTTCCAAAACTGAAAAACGATTAAATAAACGTTATATTCGACTAGATTACGCCGAAATAGTGCGATTCGTGCAAAAAATGCGTACCTTGTAACGTTAGTTAAAATATTTTGAAATTTTATTACATATCACTATAGTGAGAGGCAACTGTCATTATATAGGCAAAACTTGAGTGCGATATAAAAATATTGTGTAGAAGTTTTTGCATTTACTGCGAGCTTGTATTTAATAAAAAATTAGTATACTAACAATTAATATTGTTCAGCATATAACAGGTGTTTAAGGACGTTTTTACGATCTCTGCAAAATATATTTATACTGCATGTACTAAACATCTTGTAACTTTTGTATACACTTTTAGAGTCGTCAAATATTTTACCAATAAAGTCCTGATAATTAGATGTCATTACAGTGCTAATAACATTTCAAAATATTTAGTATAATACAAATAATGTGTTCATAAAAGATGCGAACAAGTGTACGAATACTTTTGGCAGTTATTGCGCAATGATTAGATTGCGGATTTTCATGCATGTATAAATAGGTGGGGCAAATATCCACAATAAAGCACTGGTTTAATAAATAAATTTCACAACGGAAATGAAAAATTTCATAAAAAATTATATTTTTCGGAAGATGTATTCAAGATTTAAAATCATTAATCTTTGGAAGCACTTTTACTTTGTTAAACTAGAGGCTCCAGATAAAGATATTGTTCAGGCGAATGTTAAAAAACAGTAGAAAGTAGAAAATCGACGACATGTAATCGAATAAGAGAATGCGGATTGGTGAATTTACTTGAAACTGTTATTTAATACGACAATTAGTTTCATTTTATTACTCCGGCATTTCAATAATCGAAGAACAATCGTTTCATTTGTTGATTCGAACATGAATTATTCATCGATATTACAGAATATTAATGCGGTAATTTGGTAAATTTGCACATTGAAAATAATTCGATATTATAATTCTAATAATTTATTCAGAAACTATCGGTTAGCATAAAACAGTCAAATGTTATTTCTATATAACAACAATAAATATATTAGTAAAACACGTAGGTATAATTAGTATAGTTCTATTCGTTAAGATTTTATTATTATAGAAACACGCTTATAACATATAGTGCAGATACCTGTACGTTATTTTCCCAAAATATTTCTCAATATTACCTGTCACGTTTAAATACAATAAAAAATGTAAAAAATATCCAGCAAAAGGAAAAACATAACAAAGTACAGAAAAGAAATAGAAGTAAAATAAAAAATATATATATATATTTTTCGAGTTTAATAAATTCATCCTTGAAGAACGATTACCATGACTTACACAAATTGAACATCGAATGAAATTTAAGGCGTGGCATCAGCATGATAATTTGAGACGTTAAAAAAACGACATTTCGGCTGCACCAACTTCGTGTTATTATTAGAACTGGAAAGAAATTACAGCGTATCAGCCGGTTATCGATGATCACAGATTCACGACCTCGTGAAACGGTTCGCCAGCTTATCGGAAAGTAACGCGTTCGACGAGTCTTCGAGGCCTCGATTACGCCTCCTCGATCGCCTTGAGTCACCCCGTAAATATCGTACCGCGATCTTAATAAACCAGCCCGAGGAACCGTTCCTGCTTTTATCAATCGAACGACGCGCCCGGCGATTTGTGGAAGCCGATACGACGAAATACGTGAGCCCACGACGATTCATCGATTCATTTTTCTGCCTTGTTACGATAAAGCGGGAATTTACGAACTTGCGCCTCTACGTGAAGCTTTCGGTCGTGTTTCCTTTGCAGTTGTACGTGTAATGCAATTTCGAGGTACCGTCCTCCACTTTGTTACGTTTAATATGGCTGAAATATCCGAAAAAAGAAAAGAATTTAACATGGTACTATATTACAATCTTCATTTATCCGAATTTATTGTACAAGATAAATAGTATTTTTTATCCTGGAATGAAGATTTTTTGAAATATTGAAAGGTAGTGAGAGGTGCGTTGTTCTCATAGTTGCAGAGAAACGATAGAATTTCTCGACTATAGTTGACAAATAAATGATTATAATTATTATACTGCGAATTTGTTTGCATTTATACGAAACTTAAAGACTCAAATATACTGACTCAAGACTCAAATATATAAAGTCTGCGATATTCATCATACCTTTCCTAATGTCTACACTGTATAATTAATATTTAGCAAAGCTTCTTTCTACCCAGGTACCATCTTTTTTTAATCAAATTTATAAAAATACAAGCTTGCATAAATGTCCGCAGTCTAATAATTACTTAGTCACCTATGGCATTATATATGCTATCACAGAGACATAATCGAATCTTTTCCAAACTCATCCGTGATCCCATCGGCCGCAATATGGTGACCAGCCCTCAGCGACGCCAACAGGCATTGATTTCACGCGTGGGCCAGGATGTCGGGATATCGATCGCGCCCCCTGCAACGTTTCTCGCCTTCTTCACTCCGTCTCGATCCCCCTAAAACCGTTTCTCCCAGCATATTTCATCCATTTTTTTTCCTTTTCGCCGTGTGATTTTTAATCTCGAGTAATTGGAAGCGTGATCGATGAAACGAAGGTTGGTTACGTGTGCGAAAAGAACGATTTCACGTTTGTATTGGCAATAATTTTTCACGTGTTTGCTGCAAATTGAAGAATTTTTCTAGGTATATACGTAGCGTGTAAAAAAGCTTTGTGTTGGTTACAATTTCTAGTATTACAAGCGCAAATTTTGCAATTTTTATTACGATGTGTTGATTATAATTCCGCAATTTTAATTTTATTAGTATCATACTTGTGAAAAATCATTAGAAAATTATCGAAAAAAATTGTTATTTCGTACAAACAAATTACGTAGGTTTGATATATTGAACTCATACGTTCAATATTATTTATATTCACGATCTTTTGTTTTTCTATATCCGTTGCATCTTTTGATCACTATTCTGGTTAATCTTAGTATTCATGCGAATATTGTATTTCGTTGCTGTAGCATTGTAATCGTCTTCCTAGTTTAAATTTTCGAAATTGTTTATTTAATTCATCGCAAGCCTGCCAGTAGAATTTAAATAAAGAAACTGTATGAATATCGATATAGATATCATCAATTTATTATATTTCTGTAATTCCTGCAAATAGATTTCACAAATTTTTGAAATCCTAATTTTAGATGAATGTAAAATTCTGATGAATTAATCCTTCCTGATTTAATCTTGATTAATTATTACATTTCGTATGAAGACCCTAAGCTATAATAACCGAACAGTTCCGCGAACTGGAACTTTTAACAAGAATGATTTATTCACATGACGTGAGTGATTTTTAATGAAAAATTTACATACACCGATTAACGTTTATATTCTTCGATTATATTTTGAAACTGATAGTTCCATAAAAATTGCAGTTGATCAGCTCGAATTCTGATTGTCAACGACTTATATATAAATTTGAAAAACATATGGTAATATCAGAAAATAATATAATTAACACAATGAAACCTCGATAACTCGAATCTCAAGGGAAGAATTGAAATCTTCGAGTTATGGATTGCTTTTGACCTATCGAAGCTATTCGTATTCAAATTCAACTTACAGAGGCTTCATAGATAGATTAGGTTTCCCGGTCTATAAATATTCAAAGACGTAGAGGCGCGTAACAAATCAAACGATTACGCTTTTGACTCGACTGACAAAAGGCGATCGGTTTGATCAGCAGCAAGAGCAAAGACGCGATGAAAGACAATATGTACATAGCTTTCGTGCAAAAAAGGAGCACATGGTACACGTTAAGTTACAAAGGCGAACTTCGATTTGCATAGCTTGAGCTTCTCTAAATTCGACGAATAAAATAACGCATTTAAACGTGAAGAAAATAATTCGACATAGAGAAAGTTTATATTTCGACTTAGAGAGCTTCGCTTTCGAATCATAGAGGTTCGAGTTGTCCTACAATAGATTTAATTTTTGTTAAGCTTCGATCTTTTACCGGTTATTTTATGGCTGAAAAAATTCGGTCGTTCGTGTATGGTAATACGACGCGATGGATATTTATTGCAGTTACAGTACGCGCGTTGCGCTCAATATTGTTCGCTCTGAGTGCGTGAAATATTAATGGTGCGTTGAATTTATTCGTTGCTACGGTGCGAAATATTTCATAAAATTTTACATGTGCAAGTTGAACGTTGAAAATGCGTTTATAACGGCGACAGAACTGCAAAGCTTCGCAACTGTTTTATATTTTCAGATACGTAGGTTTTCACCGTTTATGCGAAACGTGTAAAAACTAAATTTCCATTTTATTGGCCACATAGATCAGACACCTTGTCTTTAAAATATTTATCTCTCAAACTAAGCAATATATCTCTTAAAAATGCAATTTAGCGATTCTCAGAGCGATAAATGGAACAACGTCGCATGATATATCTTCCGGAAAAGTAATCTAATAATCGTACGAATCGTCGATCCAACTTACTTTTCTAAAAACGAACACCAATTACTCGTGTATTGATCCATAATATATCTTCAAATCTGTATCACGAAGAGATTACACCTAAGAATATTTATATAAATATAAAATATCCAATCTGTTAAGTATAAAAATTTACTCTGAAAACTTCGTGTTCTAATTAAGAAAACGAAGATTCTCAATTTTATTTAACCTCGATCGTACGAAGAATCGAAGAATCAAGACGAAGCTTTGCTAGATCACGTTCTACGCTCGCCATGTTGACGGAATGCGGTCGAGATTCCTGCATAAATTTCCAAACACCCTTTACTATAGTGACCCACGAGGTTTCCATACAGACACTATCGCAATTAATAACCGCCAGTTTTCTTAACGTTATCGTACCAATGTACAATGAAAGAAAAAACATCAAAACTTCGGCTGTAATCTGCTTAGCGAATGAAGAAAACGTGTAAAGCAAGCAGCTTTCGATGTAGATATATATACATACGTTGAAACCGATAGATCTTGTAAAAGTGTGTTTGAAGCTGATTGGAATTATAACGCGTGTTTTACGAGTGTTTCCCCGTAGTTTAACTTTATCATCCTTTCTTGGAAAACTTTTTATACGTCTGACGAACTCGTGTTCTGAAATTTTGATAAGTTAATAAATATCTGTTATACGTAATCGTACTCGTAATCACTAAGTTATTCGCGTACATCGTTATTTCACGTACTATCAATGAATAAATAAACGAGCAAATAGATATTAAACAATGCTGAAGATACGAAAAATAAAAGAAACTTTTAGCGGTTAGCTAAGGGAACCCTACTCGATCCCAAACGTATTGGATGGATCGTTGAAGTCATTGTGATATTTTTTAATTTCCACAAGTTGCTTACAATTTCCTAAAGAAATAAATTCTTAATTCTCAAATATTTCTTTCTCAATATATATAATTAATATATATATAATTATAATATAATTCTCAAATATATATATATATATCTCGGTGACGCAATTAAAAAATTTTAGAAATTAAAATTTATATGTCGATTAACTTAACGCCATACGGAAACGTTAATCGTGCAAAGGTAATCAACGAACAAATATTGAAAAAAATACTATTTTACTACTAGCGTTTACCATTCTACAGCTTCAGAAGATCGAGAAGACCTGTCTGTATATTAAAAACAGCGCCACATTTCCTCAAATTAATTCGCAAACTACTTTTTTACCTACAAGATAGGATATTTCTAAGAAAAGCAAGTAGAAATTCCAATATTCCTAGCGTTAATTATTCATCCGACGAGGTCGATAGTTCGCTGTCTCATTCACTATGATCAACTTGCAAAGTCAATAACGATTAATTTTCATCATCGAGTTCCCGATAATCTGACTTCCGTAACGAGAGGAATGAAACGCATAAAGGGAGAAGAAAAGGGAAGGTAAGAAACAGGCGGAAGAAGGAATAAAAGAGGAGGAATTAATATTCCTAGACAGGAGGAAGGCCGGAATCTCGAATCGGCGATATATTTCACGGCGTGGCTTGGACTTTCGAGGCGAGCCGCCGCCGGAACCGGTTTTTTTTACGCTCGGCGCGCCGCTGCGGGACGCGCGTTGAAAATTCTCGAAGCAATGGCGCGTGTCGCGTGACGAGCCGGACAAATACGTCCGCAAGGACGCGCTTAATCGCGATTACGTAAAACGGCGGTCCGCTCGACTACGAATCGCACTTGGACAGCGTTTAACAGAACGCAAACGTCGACTCGTCATATCGAAACATGTTTGGAAAACGAGTCCAAAAACTTTATCGAACAACACGAAATTTATTCCAACAAATCGAACCATCAACCGGTATAAATTGTTTAATAAGCTTACGAGAGTGTTGTTAAATTGATAAGAAGCGGATTATATGGAAAAATTGACTTTTATCCTCAACAAGTATAAATGTTCTCTAGGATATATGAAACTTTCTGAGAATATTAAATGCTCGTTAAGTACCTCGTTATTCTCCTTCAATTAAATTCCGTAAGATTCTACGTGAGAAATCATTGTTATCGGGTAGAAATCTTAACCTTTGTGAAGATTCGTTTTTTTTTTTTTTTCGAATTTTGTTTTGCTGAGAAACAGGGATGGCATTGAACAATCCAATAGATGGCAGAGGATTATTGAACAGAATGATAGATATTTGGTTTAATCGTTGCCATTACACGATATCGGAATAATTTATGTAATTTATACTGGAAATGGTTTAAGATCCATCCGACAATCGTATACTTCGTAATTTCGCAAGAAAGTGAAATCCGTTTGATACTTTAATCGCTTGTCCATTTGGAAAAAAACCTGACGTTGATCATTCTGCTTTAAATTCAAAATCTTTGGTCTTTAATCCTTCTACGGTTCTTTGATCTTATCACGCTACAGTTTGGTAGCTTTCCTCATGCTGTAACGCACGATACTAAAATATCAATTTCAATTTCGAATGGTTCATCAATCATCTCTTTCCTGTACTCTTCAATTCGTTTCGACAATTCCTCCAGCAAAATCATACAGATTTATGTACTCATAAAACACGCGAAAACGAACTAACTCTAAAACGAACTTACCGGCACATCGATGATATTTATAACGAGAAATCGTTCGACGTGCAATTCAGTCGATGAAGTCTGAATTCCATCGGTATTGAGGACAGCTGAATAAATTCCGCGACGATGCAGCCGGTCGCACGCCCACTCTCGAGTACGACGCATCGAGTCGGCTGATTATCTTTTAGTAGCCGATAACAGTATCGACATGAGAACGAGGATCTACCGGGTGACCCACGCCACCCATGTGACGCGCGTCAAACGCAATGAACCATCGTCTCGAGCGAAATAATGGCTCACGTGGCACAGCCAATGTTCTCTTACGCATTTAGAACCATTTGGTTCACGCTTCGAGCGACGATGATTACCGAAGATGATCATGGAAAAAGACACAACACAGATCTGTTGGATTTATTTTATAATTTCTAGTTACTTGCTATAATGTAATAGTATGTTTTTGCATCGCTTCTGCACGTAAATATCTCGCTGATATACCGGCTGATTTTTCTAAATTGCGTAAAAAGTTCGACATCAAAGCTTCGATTGGTCGATTAAGCTAATCTAATTTTTCAAATACTAAGAGACGTGAGTGATTAGTCCAGAGAAACGAAGACTATAAAACGTTTTACGTGTGAAAATCACACATTGATAAAGACCAGTCCCGTTGTTCCACGCAACGATACGACGTTACTCTTGCCAGAGAGTGGCATGTGCCAATTTCGAAAAAACGCTTTACAAGGAGAATCTAGCAATTTGAAAACAGCATGTTCGGTTGAAAGATGTGCTCATACGTGCCGGCGAAACACAATGACTTGGACGACGCGACGTGTATAAAGATACATATCGTCACACATATTTTGAAATGCCGATTAAACTGGTCGTTTACTGATTGTTTGAAGAAAAACAGCAATCGAATATGCATGGGAATTTTTAATCGATATTTGCAAACTCCACAACGACAGATTCAACGTGACTTATCACGGCAAATTAGATTCGCAGTCTGAAAAATCTTTGCCTAAAGAAAGAATTATTACGGCGGATGAGGAGGATAATTTTTGAGACGTTAATCGTTTGGCTAATCACGATGACCCTGATGTCACTGAAATTTGGAATAATATCAAGTGGCCGTGTCCTAAAAGAAATACCAAATATCTACATAAATACGATTATACCATTTAAACGATGGAGCATTCGTGGTTTGTAGAAAATAAAATCTTGTTTCATCCATATCGTAATATAAATTCCTAATATCTGTTAACGTTGAAACAGTTCCAAACCTCGTAAGTGTGCTTTAGAAAGAAAAAAAGATCAAAAACTCGGAGAAAAACCTTCGAATCGTTCAAAAAGTCAGCGAGAAGTTCTAAACGATGTAAAAAGAACAGGTAAACCTATGTGCAAAAGAACGTCGCACGCTTTTACATGTTAAGCAAACGTTTAAATCTATCGACGTTAAGTCGCTACAGCGGAGTCCTTGGAAAGACAATTCGACGAGATGTTGAACAAGTTGTTAGAAACCTGTAACATCGCGGACAGTCTTCAACATACCGACATCAGCAACGACACCAGTGGCTACAGCGCGGCAGCGGCAGCTGTCACGACGAGTCCATGTCTGTTTCCAGTCTACGTATCAAGCAGTTACGGAACTTGAATCAGTCGGCCACCGCTGCTACTTCGCTGCTTCAGATGGAGACAAGCACCGACACTGTCGACCTTTTGGTTCACGCGGTGTCGGAGCAAAGTCGCGAAGACGACAGCGACGGCGGAAAGCGCATTTCCCATGTCGCTGCTAACATTCCATTGCCACGACAACGTTCTTATCTTCCATCGTTGCTTCTATAGCTGACCGGTTAGGAGCAACCTCGACAATGACATCAGTCACGAATTTGCAACCGTTAGATTAGATCCTCTATCGATTGAAGCAGGATCAATCGTCCTTTTCGATGACGAAGACGGCGATGTCGGGCAAATCACGCGTAACTGATGGTTTTATCGGATCAGAAGTTATCGCAACCGGCGATCTTATCGGCTTATAAGCTTTCTTAAGTCACCGATATCAGCGCTTCGAGAAGTGCAAATAGCAGTTACAGCAGGTACCACTGACACAGAATCAAGATACAGGTAAGATGATTTCCTCGATCGCCGATGATGAAGGTGAAGTTAACGTAAGAAGTAGAATTCGTTGAGGCCAAAGCGGCGCCCGTTATCACGAAAAACATCGATTCGATTTATTGCAATGGATTCGATTCGGAAAACGCGTTGAGAAAATCCGAAGAATCCGCCGCTTCCAGCTCGAGTCTAGAGATCACCGTTTCGACGATACGATGATGATGAATGTAACAACTCGCAATTGGCCATAGAAGCTGCCGCTGTCTCTGTCATCGTAACTGATTCACACTGATGAAGCGTATCGGAGCTACCAAGCTCCAATGGCGGAGATGCTGATAACGAGAGTATTTCGGATAGGACTATAACGATCCTTGGTGCTGGTGCTGTCGCAGCAGGAACCACAGGATACCGAAGAAGATACCGGAGAGAACAACAATCTCGTCCGATCGCTAAGAGGAGAGAAAGATGGTGGGAACGAGGAACCTAGCAGCGGTGATGATGACGGCGGCAATAAGAAAAATGCAGCGAGTACGTCATCTACACCGTCTACGTCCACTCTTACTCGATCGAATATGGATCACTGTCGGTTATGTTCGATAACGGAGGATGAAGACGACAAGGAAGGTATCGAGCTAGTCAAAGAGATGGACAGATCTCTCCATTTGACTATAATGGAGTCGGAAGAACAGGAATCGTTGAAACATTTAGACTCGATGCCTTGCGATCCAAGACGATCGTAGAAAAATTAAAATTTCTCCGTGGAAAAGGCTAAATCATTCGACAAACAGGCGTTTGGAAATCGACAACAAAACGAAACACCTGACGATTGCGCGAGGTCTGTTCCAGATTACCGATATCATCTGTTCGCTCGGCGGTTCTGTCGGTTTTCGATGGGTTGGATACGAAATATGACTGTTTCTCCTGGTGATAATAATGAAAAGGTCAAGTTAGAGGCTGCCACTTCCGGTAGGGCTTTTATCTTTCTTTTAGAGACGTTTCATGCCGGTGCCACGGGAATTTCTAAAACATTTATTTGCATTATTAATTTCATTGCTTAACTACTTGTATCTCGCATTTGTTTAGAGGCACTGACCTCTTCTTTCTTAGATTTGTCAAATTAAAAAGTTAGAACAGCCAAAGCAACGATAGTCGTTCGGTGTGAACGCCCTGTCTCCAACCAAATGTAAAAAATATGTTTGTTGTATAGTAAATATTTTATTTACAGTTTATATATTATTTTTCTAGAATATTAGCAATACTTGATTTAGTTCCATGGGATGAGAAAGACTGAAAATCACTGATTTATGATATAATGACGAGAAGAGATAACAGTGCGTTATCTTTCGAAAGAAAGGACTAGAGAAATTTTACCTAACTTAGAGTACAAAGGCAGGTTTTGAAACCTGATTAGAATTTTGCGTGATAAAGGAAGCTGTGTATAGCTCATAAACAAAGTCAATTTTTAAAATTAACTAAATTTTAGTTTTTAAAAAGACGAAGAAACGTTTTAACGTTACTCGTACAAATAATGATTAAGGAATATTTTATTTATCATATTTCCGTAACAAATGAATAAGAAACTTCGATTCATTGCGACTCATAATTATTTCGACTAACTCTAAGTAATTTTTGTATAACGGTCGAGCTAAACAAAGACTAACAACCACGAGCTACATCTGCAAGCTTCTATACGACAAGAGCGTAAATTTAAATAAACACTGCAATCTATCACGATATCGTTACTTTAAGTGTATTAAGATAAAAGATAAGCACGATCGTGGTCTCAAGCTTGACACAAAAAAGTGCAACGATGCTCCGTGGAAGATCAAAAGGTTCTTCACGAAATCGCTAAAGAAGACACTGCTCCCTATCGATCCTAATAAAATCAATATGCTATTGCAATATTCTAGTGTACAATACATCATTGTAATTTCTTTACTTTATAAACTTTGTATAACGTAGCTATTATATTATAGTTCTGTATCAAATACTTCTAGTTACACTTGGATTGCATATTTTTATGCAAATTTATAGATAAATAGACAGATAGATAACTTTATTTTTCTGCCTATTGGCTCTTGAAAAGGGGGTTGCCACATGGTTTCGCGTACAAAATCCACGTACATACACATATATCAGTGAAATATTTTAAAAATAATTACAATACCTAGAATACTTAAAATACTCGCGAAACCTATTTAGCCTACTGCCTTCTTCTTTTTACTATTTTCTATATCTACTTTCTTCCTTGCTCTTGTCTCTGCACAATTATCCTTCTGGTTAATTCTCTTTCTCTTTCAGCTTCTCTGCATTCTGCAATTCTATCGTTTCTTCTCCTTGTCCACATAATGCATTTCATCATAACGTCTTCTTCTCTGCTTTTAGTTCTAGTTTCCTAATTCTTTTCTCGTTACATCTAAATCTCGCTATCTTCTATCAATCCTTGTTACATCTCATATACTTTGGATACTCTGCTCTGTTTTCTTCTCTTATTTCTCTGTATTTTCCATTATATCTTTCTTTTATTATCCTCTTTTTATTTGTTTTTATTTATTTATTATTAAGAAATATGCATTTGCTTTTTTCCTTAGCCTAAATATTGCAACAAATAAATTCATTTTAGATATTTTATTTATCTATTCGTAGGCATTGTGTGCTTCTCGCATACTCTTCCATATTTCAATTTTCCATAAATATATCAATATCTTTACTTTATATCTTGTAGTAAAATGTTTGTATTAAATACTAAGCTTAATCCTTTGTACAAAAGTTCTTTTTCATTCGGTCAAATTCTACCCTGGATAGCGTGTTTTCGTATTCGTTCAGACTTGTTGAAGCAACTACTTCAAGAAAAACCCTACATCTTTATTTTTGTATATCCGTGACCTGAAGACTGCTATTACACAGAAATATTCTAAATAAGGACAGGTACATATTATTGTACTCTTGAGTTGAGTACAAGATCTAGGAACAAATGAACTAATAAAAAGATTTCTATTTATGTTCCCTGTAGCTTCTAACCAAAGCTATAAGATTAACTTTTTTGGTAATGTCCTTTTGCTATAAATATATCAACACTAAATCTAACACTAAAAGAGTAAGGATTTGAATCAACATAAACTTATACATTGTACATGTACCTTTAATTATTTCAATATATTTTTCTATTACAAATTCACTCGTTCCACTCGTTCTTCAATCAGTCGAGCTCAACCTCGACGAGACTCTATGACTTGAATGTTCTTAAATTACTCAGAATCAGAGCGTTTATGGTTCTCGAGTCGTTTCTTAAAATTTAAGAGAAGGACCATTTTCACGGCAGGAAACTCGGGGCTAATGATAACTTCCGTTTTCCTCTTGATGAATCGGCTTTCCAACCGCCCTTTATGTTTGTATAACAACCAGAAGGGACTGGTCTCCCCGTTTTACGCGTATTTATTTGTCGCCATCGAGGGTTCCGCGAGGGATGCAGCGATTTATGACGCCACTTCAAGAGGTGCTTCTCGTTTGGGACCATTAACGGTTGTTACGTGCAAACTAGATTATTACAAACGATGATACGTTATCACATTATTATTTTAGTCGAGTTAGATTAATTATGTCACGGATATACCGAATAAGAAAGTATATTTAGTATACTTGGAATTTAAAATTGACATTTAAGGTAAAAAGGTTGTGCTATTAAATGAATAAATTAAATAAATTAATTAATCAATTAGAAATTCACGAATTATAAATTCACAAAATACTGAAGCAACCCGAACGAAAGAAATATAAATATGGAATTAAGAAATAAAAAAACGCATTCACCTTGTTTAAATCATGAAAAATATGATTATAATTTCCTACGATCCTACTGTGTTCAGATGTGAATATACATAATTAAGAGAAAAATGTCATATAAAAGTTATAATAAAAGCAACGACCATAAGAACACCAAAGGAATACTTTAGTCCGCGATATAGCCTGTAATTTTACGTCATCGAGCTTTTATGTTTGGACAAAATTAAAAAGGAAAGATACATCAGACGAGTATTAGGTCGTTTCTTTCGGATAAAACGAAATCAAAACGAGCTTCATAGGGTAACAAATTTAATCTTTGATCGCTATTAGTATCACAGGAGCAGTGAACATTTTGAAACGTTTCGTAATTGCCTTTTCTTAAAGCATCGTCCTTTTTTTCTTCTTTATCGTATCTCATATTTTTATCGTAACTTTCTAACAAAGCTCTAAACCATCTATATTCGTGTTCGTAAACGTTTTTGCTGCATTATACCTGTAAAATGCACGTTTGGCTGTTAAACCGTGAAACAACCTGTATAATGAAATAACAAGTTTTTAAGAGAAAAAAATGGAAGAAGAAAAAAGAAGACAGGATCAAGTGAAGTTTCTTCCGCGTGAGAAACTCAGGGAATTGTCTTTAAACCCGTCTCGGGATGATTCGCAGATTCCCGCGTGAGTGACATGTGTCACAAGGTATGTCGAACCCTTATTTAGAAACGCATCAAAAGTTAGCCCACTTCCAGTCGCATACACATGCGCACAGTCAAAGCGCCTGGCCCCTCTCTTCATTGTCAGCCTCCTAATACCACGATCGACTCTTTTTTCTCTTTCTCTTTTCTTTTCTTTCCTATTTTTTTTTTCTTCTTTCCTCTGCTTCTTTGACGTACGGAAGCGGGAATATAGAGGATTGCCGAACACAATGCGACGTAATTGGAAGTCACCGGATGCTGAGAATTGGCCGTTTCCCATGATTCGTGAATTTATCGAGCTTGACTCGCGAATCGTCAGAATTTCTTTACCGTTTCTAGCTAACTATAATTTTAAATCAGAATCTGTTACAATTACATTGCTTACGCAGATCCTTATCTTTGGGAAAAATGATTCAAAGAAATAGAAAATTTGTCTCGCTGGAACATCGAACGGTGTTCGTGGAAAACGAGTGCCAGGAGACGAGGTTTTCCCGAGCAGAAGGAAATTTATGCGTTAACGAAGTGCAAACTCATGAAAAAGGAAAATATGTCTGTAAAAAAACCATGCGTGTGCCATGTTTTTAATTGTAAAGAAAACTCAATGTTGCGTTCATTTAGATAGATGACACAGATAAGAAACAATTGATTAATGTTTATTGACGATTATATTTTTGTTCATACTGAAATTTTACACTGTGCTTGTTATTATTATTCATTCTCGAATAAAAGATCGAAATTTTTCCCAAGTATCACAGCAAGCATTTTGCTTTGGATATTTTACATACTTTTTCGTATCACGCGCATTCTGCGGAATTTTGCACTTCCAAATTTCCTGTAAACGCATAAAAATCCGCAGTCTAGTTACGATATACGATTATTGACTTCCTCGTTAAATGCAATTTTCATTGGGTTTTCCTATTTCGCTCGCCAAAGCTCGCGCTAATTATTCAATACAGTGGAACTGGATTTATTGGAGGGAAATTTTAGTGAATGCCCGATTAACTGAACTTTTGCTGGTTGAATTCACTGACCTACTAACCGAGCGCCAACTCCTATTACCTGTATGAACGAAAAATAATGGATAGTAGGGAGAAATTTAGCGATCTCCTGCTCTATACGAACTTCCATTATATCTACACCTAAACTGTTTCTTCCACTACAAATTCAAATAAACAGAGTTTTATCGTAGTTACGATAATCTATCTGTTTGATAAATCTCATAAATGTTACATTCATCGATGCCTTCAAAAATACACAGAGAAATAAAAAAGAAATTAAAAAACATAGTCTGGACGAAATTTAACGTTGCTTTAACACGAATCTATCAAAAATTCTCTATATATCCCCCCACACTCCACCTCATCGTCCCCCCCACCATTATCGAAGAAGAAAGCTTGCTGGTCTGTGATTTAACTTCGTCCCACGCTGAACAATGAGACGTCCACGTCGAAAACGCGGTTCTTTAATACAGATATTTTTCATAAGTCGCATTGTGTGCAAATAATACTGGCGAAGTACATAAGTAAGTATATAGGCGAGCGGTGTGATGCGCGTGAACGCGCGCGACCAAGCTCCATCCGTAATTCGCAACGCGCGGCGTATCCCCGCGAGGCGCGACGCGTGTTAATAAATCTCGTGAGATCACGGCCGGCAGAGAAGAGAAAGAGGACGATGGAATGGGAAGAAGGGACGACGACGACGACGACGCCGCGAGAAAACGAGCAAAGAGGAGCCGGAGGAGAAAGAAACGAGCAGGACGGACCTCGCCGCACACGAAGGGCGCGAGAATTGTTCTTCCCTCGTTTGCGCTCGTTCTATGTCCGAATCGGAGTTTATTTTTCTTTTTATTTTTTCTTTTTTTTTTGTTATTCATTTGTTGCTTGCATTTGTGGGAAATTATCACCGCTTTATGTTTGTGATAATTGGCTAGATGATGATTAAGGCGATGTAAGGCAGTTTAGTGTTATCATTTGTGAAATGGTTTTTTACATTTCTGGCAGTGAAATATAATTTTCATTTGCTGTAACTAAAGAAACCTGTGAGTGTTGAAATACGTAACTGAAATGAAAATTTCACAATCGTAACTTTTACGTACCGTTAGGATTTTTCGTCCGGGATTTCGATAAGATCGAAGTTTGAAGCTTGTGACTTCTCAGTATCTTTTAGGAGTAGCAAGGAAGAAGAAGAGGATGAAAGGAAACGAACAAATTTAGAAGTGGCTTCTTATGTTTTTTTCGATATTTACTTCTTCTCTAACTTACAGGCATCGTTTTAATAGTACATCATTGAAATATCATTATAATATGATGCTACTAATTACCTAATTACCTGCGTAATTATGTAATTACTAATAATTACTAATAATTACACGATTACCTGTAATAATTATACAATTACTAATAATTACATAATTTCATTTCTAAAAGCATGATTTGTACGTTACGTTTAAATCATCCAATTTCCTAGAAAACTTGTAATTTTTTCACGATACCTACACAATTTTCTAACAAAAAGTCGCATCCGAAAAAAAAATCCCCTTACCTTACTTTTAATATCAATTATACTGTTAAAGTACATCATCCTATTACTAACGGCTATTAATATTACCAACACTGGTGCTATTATTATCAAACCTATAACATTACATAATATCGCCAATGATTTACATAATTTCATTTCTATTCGGTTGGCAACCAAATCAATACCATCTAATGACAAAACCCGCGATCACTGGGTTGCCAACCACGATAAAAACACCAGACANCTTACGCATTGCTCTTCAACTGTTAAATTTCTTAATTAGTCGCATCCACCCTGCCGGAAGAAAAATCCCCATACCCTACTTTTAATATCAATTATGCTGTTAAAATACATCATCCTATTACTAACGGCTATTAATATTACCAACACTGGTGCTATTATTATCAAACCTATAACATTACATAATATCGCCAATGATTTACGTAATTTCATTTCTATTCGGTTGGCAACCAAATCAATACCATCTAATGACAAAACCCGCGATCACTGGGTTGCCAACCACGATAAAAACACCAGACACTTACGCATTGCTCTTCAACTGTTAAATTTCTTAATTAGTCGCATCCACCCTGCCGGAAGAAAAATCCCCATACCCTACTTTTAATATCAATTATACTGTTAAAATACATCATCCTATTACTAACGGCTGTTAATATTACCAACACTAATGCTATTATTATCAAACCTATAACATTACATAATATCGCCAATGATTTACATAATTTCATTTCTATTCGGTTGGCAACCAAATCAATACCATCTAATGACAAAACCCGCGCTCACTGGGTTGCCAACCACGATAAAAACACCAGACACTTACGCATTGTTCTTCAACTGTTAAATTTCTTAAAAAAATGATAATTTCTCGATAATCCATACGCTATATGGTAACAGATAATGGCACGTAGCATTTTCCCAGAGAAAAATTCCGTTACCATATCCGGAACATTGGCGAACAATTAGAAATTGCTACAATGAACAGGGGAAGATTGTCCCCCTGTTTCAAGGGAGAAGCTCCGGTTCTCGCCTTCTATTCATCTTCTACGTCGATCCTCTTCCGATTTTCTCTGCAACGAGAACCGTGGCTTTTTCTTTGCTTTATCCTCGTCTTTATCCCTACGATGGAGTAGCTGCTTCTTTTCACGGCGGACAGCATCGTCGAGTAAGAGAAAAGAAAAAGAGTCGTCGTCCGCGGTTGGTTCGACGTTAACGCGACGAGTGAGAGGGAAAAAGTGTGTATTTAGCGCGGTGAAACCTCAGACACCGTTAACGTGCTCGTCTTTGGCTTGCGAACGCGGTTCCGTTATGACTCCTTTTGTCACGGGTCTGCACATTTTTCTGACCGATAAACCATGGGCCACGAGCATCGTTACAGCCACGATGAAACGAATTATTTTATCATCTAACCCTTTGGTAGTGTAGTAAAAGAAGGTAGAATTTAAAATAAATCGTTCAGAAACAGAAAGCTGCACTATATTGAAAACTAGAATGCACAAACTGTGTTAGCTGCTTTATTTAAACATTTGCTTCGCGGATTTTTATGCATTACGATAGTAAAAACATTTCTCCTTCACCTTCGTTACGAGCTTCTCGTTCAATAACTGCCGCGTATGGCTGATTTTTACGCACTTGCAGGAGATGAAAAATTGGAAAATGCACAGGACGAGTGAAAATATAGAAAATAACGAAGATACAGTAGCTACCTGTGTAACATTCAGCGGATGAAATAACGCGCTACCTACCATTAGATTCCACACTTTTCATTGGGTCTATGAAAATATGAATTTCCATAAAACTACACAGACCTAACGTATGCGCAAACGCCAGCAAATATGTTAAAGCTTTTTTTTACTCTAATGCAATTAACAAAGAGAAGCAATAAAAATAGTAAATTAATTTCACACGCTCGTTTCTTTCTCACCATGCTGCCGCTTCCAAAAAACCTGCGATTCACGTAGCCGTAAGAACGAAAGGAGCAAAAAACACGGCTACGAAGAAGCTGAATCCTGAAACGCGTCTCGAAATCACAAAGAAAGGAAACATTGAAAACTCGGAAAAAACCAGGCTGTCTTTAACGGAGAGAAAAATAGAGCGTTATTTGCTGCAAAACCAAAAAGTCGCGGGCATCTTTTAACGTAATAATGAAAGGGTACACGGTGGCACCGACAAAGGAGACTCGGTCGCCGTCAATAAAACTCCTTCAGTTGAGCGGCACAGGCCGCTTTAATTAAGCGCATTCATTTTAATTCGACTTAAAAGCGGCTGTTTAATTTGATTTTTCTGCGCCACGACAGAATCCCGGCCGATGCCTCGGCCCTCCTCGTCGCTCTTTCATTCGCTTGACCTTGATTTATTCAATAAACTCCTCTGGTCCTCTGCGAGTCTCAACCCTGCAAGTAAAAAAGAAAAAGAAACATTCGGTCATTCATGATAGTTTCTGTACCTAAACTAAACTTACAGAAGAACTTGTTTTATTCAAACAAATAGTGTCTTCGTACAACAGCATGATTATTTATCTATTTGCTATTGTACGAGGTAATTATACATAAATTACTAAATTAATAGTAGGTATATATTATTATTAAAATAATAATGGCAACTAAAAGAAAGAGGATATAGCGGTTCATGAAAGTCAGACTGCATGATCTAACGTTACAAAAGAACTTGTTTCTATTGAAATAAATCATATCTTCTTATTATAATAAGATGTCTATTTATTTAGTGGCATACGAAGTAATTATAGCAATTGGTATAATAGTAATTATAGCTAGAAAAATATACGATCACCTATGAAAGGTAGAATAATATATAAATACAGCTGGTAATATCTCGACGATATATCACTCTTTAATCATCCATACAATTTATATTTAATATATTCAAAAACGTGCCAATCTTTTAAAAGAAATTATAAGATTCAAGATATAATTTGAACCGATTCTAACTTACCAATAATTCATTATTAACGAATAACCTATTAACCCATTTCTATGATCGATGCAGGTGTAAAGAATCAATTAGAAAAGGTATTTAACGAGGTTTTTCTCGGTAAGAAAATTAAAAAAATTGCATAACTTATACAACAATTTTTACTCAATCTTCTATTTAACACTACAAATCTCGGATATTTTATATGAAAAGAAATGTAACTAACGTCATCGATAATCCTTCAGTCAGCGAATCGCTAGTTTCGCAAGATCGATATTGCATCGAGATGAAAGAATCGGAATATTCGCAACTATTTGCAATACGACGCACGAACGCTCGTAAATCCAGAATTAACGCGAGAAAGTAGAACGCGGCGAGATTACGAAGAAGAAGAAAAAAGTAGAGTAGAGCAAAATAGAACGTAGTAGGATAAAAAATTCGCTTCTCGAGGAAGTAGACGTATAAATGCAAAGCAGCCGTTCGCCATAGCCGGATCTTGCAATGTAGGAAGAAAAAGACGCGTGAAAATGGAGGTGAGAAAAATGGCCATCTTAATAGTGAAGATCCATTTGGAAATTCCTGGTTAGTACGACGAGACCAAGAAATATCCATGGAGAAATGTAAGAGAAACGAAAAGATAAGGGTGCGAGGGTGAAAGAAGCGTCCGGATAGCATGCAACAAGTTTGGACCATTTCCTTCAATGTTCTTCTCTCTTAGGACGTTAATTGTTCTATTATTCAGGATGATACAAATATACCTTACGAATATGACGGAACATTGAAAGCATTCACAGTGTTTTTCAATAGAATAGGAAAATAAGTATCGATAGAAATTTTAATATCAATTTTAGAAGAAAAATGGGAAGAAAAAAAAATGAAATATTCTCTGTTTAACAGTTCAACATGCGGCACGTTAAATCCAAATTGTCTAAAAGATGTAAAATTTGTTTATACATTCTACATTAGTGTTTTGTTATTTTCAGATCAAAGATTTATTAGGAATATTAATCCGATATATAAATTATTCGCTGTTTTGCCAATGGAGCCTGACCAAGAAAGATTAGGGGCATTGATCAGGGACTAAACTGTAAAGGGACTAAAAGCTAGTATAAATAATAATTAGCAGTAAAACTATCAACGGTAGTTCTATACTTGAATATCAATGCCAATTGACTTCACAACTTCAACATTTACAGTATCTTGAAGAAAAGAAGACGGTTATTGGAGACGAAGACAACGTGAAATAAAATTGCCAGTGTACTAATTAAAAGAGCAGATAAAAGGTAAAAAGGATAAAAAGAGAAAAAGGGTGAAAGTGAAAAGAGGAGCAGGAAAACACAGAAAAAGAAGAAAAGAAGTAAAGTATTAGAAACAGAGATTGGGAAAGGGGTTAAAGGAAAGAGAGCGTTTGGAGAAAGCATGAAAAAGGAAAAGAGAGGAAGAGGGTGTCGCTAGAAAAGAGAAGGGCGACAGGGGGAGGGAGAAAGAACGAAGGTACGAGAGAAATCACGTTCTCTCCTACTTTAACGCGCGGTTCTTATGAATCGAGCGGAGGGCGTAACCCAGATTACTGTTCACCGAACTATAATATTACGCGAACAGATCGGTCTGCCTGTATAACGGGTGATCGTTGCAAAATTATCGCGCAACTGGTCTTCTTTAACCTGTACGTGATTTTTATTCATTTACGGTATACAATGGTACAATAGAGAAAATACATTTAGACGATTGAAAACGATTATTCTTAATAAAATTATTTAATTTTTTTCCATATTCGATAGCATCAGTTTCGAGAATTTTCAAGAAACTTTAGAATCAAAAAATATTCTTCCTTTCTATTGTAGTATTTTTCTGGTAAAAAATTATCGAAAGAAAAATTATAATAATATAATTGTTAATTATTCTAAGAAATATCGCTACGTTTATTTAATCAATTCTGAAGATGTTTTAGACAATATAGAAACTCTTTCCGTTTCTGGAATTATTTAGAGAAAAGATTTTGTACAATATTGTATAATGAAACCTTAATTATGTGTTTATTAATTTTCTACTGGGGACTCGTTCAGCCGTTATTTTGAAAGAACGACTGGCTATTTCGTATTAAGAGAAGCTTTTTCCTACTTCAGGAAGAACTTCCTTTTCCTGTTAGTTCAACGTAAATATTAGCTACCTCTAGGAAGATCGCGAGTCAGCCAGTTTCATCATCGCCCAGTCAATTATCACTCCAACTACGTACTTCATCCACTTGGAAAAGGAGCTTCAATCCTTTCCCGGCATTTCTGTTCATCAAAAGATTCTTCTTCCTTCCTGAATTATCTTCCTACCGATGAAAAAGGGGCTGGTTTACGGCTCTTACTAACAACTCCACTGGGGAATTCTTTACTGTTACAGAAATTCATTCGTAACGTTTTAATCATTGATTCGATGAAACATCGAGACAATATTCTTAAAATTCCCTTAAGGACGAAATAAATATTCTTTTTACAAAATTTCATAGAAACTGAAACAAATTCTATTCACTTTCCGCGAAGTTATATAAATCGATATAGAAAGATATAATTTGAAATTTATAATTTGACAAATACTTATCGCTATATTCAACAGTGATACACAGAATCTAATGATTTAAAAACGAATTGAAGTTTATAATGAAAAATTATATTTTCAAAGTATATTCTCCGCTACGATGTGATATATTTTATTGATTATGTGACGTGTTTCGTATTCTTTTATCATCAAGCTTAGCCAATCTTATTATTAGGCTTCTATTACTATCCATTTCGCAACTCATAATCTTGCAAATGTATGTAATGACGTATTGTACAATCTCGACACGTTCATCGTACGCCAGTTATAAACGGAAATGACGTATAAACGAAACGACGTGTAAGTATACGTCAAACAACGATGCACGTCATGAAACGGAACGATATGAAGTAAACGAAAACGATTTTGCGACGAACATTGTTATATAATAATAACATACAGAATAATTGTTACGTAATAAAAAAGCACCTTAGGGGTTAACAGTATTAAAATCAGTTATTTATAATCTAATTTACAATTAATACTTTACAATTATATTATTTGTAATATTTTATATTGATCTCAATCGAGACACTATCGATTGTTTCGATCGTTTTTGGTAGTTCCCATACTAATTGCTGTAGTTTTTAAACGAATAAAACAAAATATGTTTATTAGATACGTTTTGAGAATATTTATACATTATACAATATTAAATGTATTGATCCGAATTAATATTAACTATCGGAAAATTGAACGAAACGTAACGAATTGTATTGTTCCTCGTGTAATTTCCAATGGTACTTTAGCTTACAGCGTATGTACTTTAATAAGCATGTAGTACTTTAATAACTAATCTGATAAATGAAATTTGATGAATTTCGTAGTTTAAAGAATTATACGCTCGCATAAATAATATAAACGTACGTAATATCGCGGTAACTTTTAAATAAAACACAAATTTTCACAACGCAGAAACCGATTTCGCGCAATAATTCATAATCCTTCGTTCGCAACTTTATTTTTACTGGCGTCGACTGCATACTGAGTCCTTTACATCCACGCGATCCTTCTTTTTTTTAAACAATCGCCCAAAATTCTTGAATATTCTTCCAAGTTTCTAGAATATCCAACAGCTTACATTGCAACGCGTTACCTTCATCTTTCTAAGCAAAGTTCGATTTAAACGAAAATATAGAAAAGATGAAAAATAATTTAAAATCGCTGGTCGATAACGCACGCATAGTATGCAAATACAATAGAAGGATAACTGTAAAAATCATAAATATTATTTACACTTATAATTTCACAATAATTGGTAAATAAAACGCGTAAAAATCAATGTTACTAATTTTACACGAAAATTATGACCACGATAACGTATGGCTCGTGAAAATCGTATTAGCAGGGAACGTGTGAAACAGTTTTGCGAATCAACCCGATGCATGGAATCCTGTGGGTTCACCCGGTACGTATTCCCGAAGGATACGCTTCGGAAAGGAAACGAGACGGAGTGGCCCTTCTCTATCTGCCTCCCACTCTTTTCTCTGTCGTTCTGCATCTTCGTCTAGCAGCAGTCGGTCGTCCAGGTAGTAGTGTCAGAATTCTAGTGCAATACGAAGGGGTGGGAACCCTTGGCAGTCCGAATTCCCAACCCCGACACGACCTTGCGCTTGCACATGCCCGCACGCACCAGCGGAACCCGCTTCTGACTGTTCTCTCTTTCTCTCTATTTTTCTCTTTCTCTTTAGCTCTGACAGCACTCAGAGAGTGTCTCTGACGCGTACATGCACTGTTACTCGTAAGTATTAGGTTGTCCGAAAAGTTTCCTTCGCTTTATAAGGAAATAACAGACGCACAATGTTTTTTTCTTTTATATTAGTTTATCGTATTATGCACGAAGATAATAATAGAAATAGAACGAAATGGATCACACGTAACTCAATAAAATAATATAAAACAGAAATTGTTGTTCATCTATTATCACCTTACGAGGCGAAAGGAACTTCTCGGACAACCTAATATCTAGAGGTTTGACCAATTTGTAATTCTTTGTACATATAAATGGATTTACAGATTGTAAGTTAGACTGTTAATCGGGTTAGCGACGAAATTTGGAGAAATATTAATAAATCAATGTGAGATTTCAGATATTAGAAAATAGGGGATTCACGAGCGAGGAAATTGTTACGTTTCAGAAATTGGCGATCTAACAATTCTCACATTGTGGCCTCTCGAGATAAAGGTTACCCTAACTTTAATAATAACGATTAAATAACAAAATCATTGTGGATCAGATTCTCAGTGAAAAGGCTTACTTTATCTCCAATTTAGAGGCGTCCTGTACTACGATCGTTGCAGTTACTCTTTTCTACAACTCACGTTATATTTCCTCTATCAAGCCTAAATGATGTTACTTGGCGCGTTTAACTTACCTTTTAAGCCCATTCTATGTGACATTTTTCGCTTTAAAAACACTCTGCATCATATACAAGCTACATCAACGACGAATAAATAGCAAAATGATTGCATGGTTTCTCGTATCCGCGATTCAAGTCACATTCTCTCAAACTTAAGACGAGATCTCACATGTTCGATTTATTTCTTAATATCACATCTCCAATTCAGAGACCACATGTACGCACACCTATATACATACAAGCATAACGTAACAACGACAAAATAATAAAAATAAGCTGCTCCTATCTACTTACGATTTTACATCACATTCTGTCAAACGTAACCAAGCGTCCGTATACTTTTGAGAGACAGTGTATGCGCATACAGGATCGCGTGACCGAGTGTATGCGTGTGCGGCGCGTATGCACCGCTAAGTATGCACCGCTGCTACGTCGGGCATTCCGGTGTGCACTTATGCGCACGTTCGTGCCGGATACGCTCAGCTTGTGCGCCTCGTCTGCCAGACGGCTGGAACTCGAGGCTGCGTTATGGTTACGGCGCCTTATTCGCCACAGCCAAGGGTTTCGAGTTTAGGTTCTTCTCCGACTGCGTTTCCGGCTTTCGGCTTTATTAGAACTTATTTTAGAAGAGTAGAATTTTTATCAACAGCGAAAGAATTCTACGTCTTCCGCGTATCTATAGGATCATCTTAAATTTAGATATCGTGCAGGATAAAAAAATGTTAATGCAGCTTAGTCGCGACAGCAGAAAAGGTTCTTCTCCTTCAACTACAACCGGGTTTCTGGCTTCCAGCTTTATTAAAATCATTTCACAGCTACTTTCAAGAGCAGACTTTTTATCGGGGATACGACAAAACTCTACGCCTTCCGTTTCGTATATGTGCAACGGGGTTGCCTTAAATCGAAGCACAGTGGCGGATAAAAGAAATATCGAAATTTTAATATGCCTCAGTAAGCGACAGCGAAGAGTTTGAACTCTTCTGCAACTTGGTCTCCGTCTTTCACGATTTATTAGCATTAAATAACGCAGAACAATGAGATACAATTTAAGAATTTGACAGGATAAATGTGATAATTTTGAAGGCTACAGAAAAGGAACATAAGGAGGAATTGGAAAATTCAATGATCGATTGCGTATTATCAAAGTTATCCTTTTATTTGCTTATCCACTGCCAATGTTTCTACGTTTATGAGAAATTCGAATGCGCATTGCACGTGATCTGCAAAAATATACAAAATATCCAAGCCGTGTACAGCGTTCGTTACAGCATTTCAAGGATGAAACAAATCTCTATTTATCTTGCACGTTACTTCATATTTATACGATTCTATTTCCAAGGGTATAAAATAATGATTATACAAAAAGCTGAATTTCCCTAAACATTCGCAATCCGCTAATACGAAAATATTTCCTTTCGCATTCACTTTCCTCGGAACACGTAAACTCGATTCACCTAAACAACTCGTCTCGTCCAGTCAGAATCTATCCAACGTTTCCGTTCCATTTACCCAGAAACCACACAACCATGAACAACCGCGGCAATTGACAACAGCATTAAGAACAAAACTACCTGAATAGACGCCATAAAGTTTGTACTGTCGAGCGACTTCGTAGCAACTTGCACGTAGCTACGTCTATTAGCATAGTTAGTAGATCGATCGTACAGTTCTGTATAGATCAGAATCCGAGTAGAAGACGTCGCGTGACGATATTTCGCGCGATACGATGGCCGATGATACGACAAACGGCGGCGAAATCTAGAGCGGGCTGTTTCAATCGCGTTTCGCTTCGCGCGACGACGCGACGCTACGCGCATATCTAGGTCAGCCGTGCGACCTAACTTGCACCCATGTGTGTACGTTCCCACTTATACGCGACGAATAATGCGGGAATGAGCGCGTGCATACTCGCGTTTCGATCGGCGCCACTCTATGGTCGGTCAGGTGTGCGCCGGTGATCGTAAATCGATCGATTCGGCCGATTCGATGCGATTCAAGAGCCGATTCGACTCGCTGCAACACCTCTAGCCGCGTTTAGAACGAACGAGCAAGAATATAGAACGAGAGCAGCAGCGTTTTACTGCTCGTTTTCTGTAAACCACCATCGACCGATAGCTTCGTAAACTCATTTACAATTTTGTGTACGAACGTTTGTAGAGATTAGACCGAGCATCTGGAATGCTCGATAGTTATTTCCAGTTCGATCTCCGATTAGAATCGTGGCAACCATAACCGACGAAGAAACGAAGATTTTTCAAACGTTCTTACGATCTTTCATATCGTACGATTTTTTTATTTGATGAGCAATCGTCGAATGCTCGTTCACGCTTCGATTTTCCGCTCTAATTACGTTTGATAGTGCGTTTAACTCTTTCACCGCTCTGCTAAAATTTGGTGAAATAGAAGCGCAAACGAGCATTCGTCCGGCTGAAAGAAATTTAAACAATTTACATTTAACCGAACGTGTACAGAAAGGCGAAAAAGTGAGATCGTTCTTTGTCCGATCGGCGCACGAATGCTCGATTACGATATCGTCTTTTCATTTTACCCAGCGGACAACGAATATACTCTCCGTTGGTCTAAACCCACCACGAAGCAAGAACGAGCTCGCTTCGCCTAAACGCACCTTCCTGACGCTCTGTGTACGTAAGAAAGTACATATCAGTGTATAAGTATTAGAACATTTAACAGGCAACGAGATTAACCCGAGAAATAATTAGGAGTTTGTTAAAAGCTTCTTTTGGGAACCGTCAGTTACGATCTATAGTGATATTCTATGTTATCAAGTAAGAATTTCATAGACAATAAATATTCAGTGGATAATTTTTATTCATTCTCTTCATTGTCTTAACCAATCTGCATATACTTCGATTACTAAACTTTTTATTTGTATTTGTTACTCTCTAGTTCATTGCGCTCTACCAATGATTCTATTAAACGAGATGCAAGTTTTTATAGAATCGTTCAATTTTTTAAACTAGTGTTTATAACGCGAATAGAAAAAAACGAATGTCTCGCGAATTTGCTTATCACGTAGAAATTTGATGTAAAGGAACGTTAAAATACTTACTAAATGCAAATAGTTACCAATACACTCTTTCTTCTACGATATTCATATATCTACGAAATTCCTAATTATCAAAAAGCATTTACACGTCATTGTATTTATCGCATCGTGTACACAGTAATTAATTAGTACATTTAAGTACATTGAATTTCGTGTCATCGATAGTACGATCGATACTCTGAAAATGAAATGGACCTGCTATAAAAAAAAAAAAATGCTTCAATGAAAAGCAAGAGTATGTAGAAATATTTGTTCCAGCCATTGTATTAGGTTGTCCGAAAATTTTCTTTCGTTTCGTAAGGTGATAATAGATGAACAACAATTTTATATTATTTTATTGAATTAGGAACGATCCATTTCATTCTATTTCTATTATTATGTTCGTGCATAATTCGATAAACTAATATAAAAAGAAGAAACATTGTGCTATAAAAGGAAAGAAACTCTTCGGACAACCTAATACATACATAATGTATCTCAAAAAGCAGCTCCATTGCAATTTCATCGGATCGACCAAAAGACATGTACTCGCGTCCAAGTAAGTTAAAACGCAAATACTTAACACTAGAACTACCTATAGTTAACACGAAGCTATTTCTACGAAAACCAGCGAAAATGAGTGGTCTTTAAAAAATTAACAATAGAATATTTTTCTATTTATCGATTTATTACTTTCTTACAGAAGCAATTCCATGTTACATTTTTGGTATTTTTAATCCATCCGGGACCGTCGTCCCTAAACGAGGATCGACACATTTATAAAATTGCAGAACCATTCATTTTAACTGCTGTGGTATTTCTAGTATTAGCATCTAGCGATCTAGCGATCGATCCGCAATTTTCCTGATAACTGATGTCATCGTATCGAATGATACGCAATACAAATTTGAAAAACGTGTGGGAAGCTGTAGAAATCGAGGAAAGTGGTTAATTAGAGTTGAATAAACAGTACTCTTTTACACTTTGACAAGTACCAATCATTTTAACTGGTATTGCTATAAGTAGCCTTGATGCAAAATTGTTTTCAGTTTGAATATATAAAAAGCAACATAAAATTCATTATATTCATTCTTTGATTATCGTTGCGAAAGTCGTTACATCAAAAAATATAAGATGAAGTATGAATTTGAAAATAAAATTGTAGAACCGGTCAATTTGACTGGTATGGTAGTTCTAGTGTCAATCAAACTGAAACTCGTTGCAATCGTGTGGTTTGCCGCTTCGCCGTAGGAAATCTTCTAAAAACACCATCGATACCTTCCCCAATATTATTTCACGGCACAAATAACGTACGGGTGGCCTGTTTGGCATTACAGAAATAATCGCACGCTAATTAGACTGTCACGTGTCGAAGGTACGGAAGGTCGGGAGCGACGTTTAATCGAATTAGTAAGGCACTCGAGCGTGGCCGAGGGTGCTCAAATAGAAA
This sequence comes from Bombus haemorrhoidalis, assembly GCA_014825975.1. Classification (NCBI taxonomy): domain Eukaryota; kingdom Metazoa; phylum Arthropoda; class Insecta; order Hymenoptera; family Apidae; genus Bombus; species Bombus haemorrhoidalis. Next base: position 10,761,663 of record CM026163.1, on the reverse strand, counting down.
CCCGCCCCAAGCGTGGATGGTGTTTCGATCTGTTTTGTCTCTGCTTTGTCCCCGACCCTCCATACGTTCCGCTTAGTAATCAATCTTGTCTTCCGTTCGACTTCGACCTCGTTCCGTTCCCTCTTCTCTCTTTCTCTATCCTCTTGTCTTTTTCTCCGCGCCTCTCGATATTTTTTAATCGACCGTCGCTGACCGACGCGCTTGTCCACCAACATAGACAAAACGCGTCTCTAATCCCAGTGACAGGGAAATTTTCGTGGAAAAATCACGTGCAAAGCCTGTCAGGTAGAACGCTCGATGGAAATGAGTGTAGGAGAATTTTTAGTTTTATTATTAGCCTAGGACACAGCACAGCACAAAAGTTTGAGATCGGTTATCTGATATCGGGTAATTTGTGAAAAAAAAAGGAATTAAACATATAATATAGTTTTCTAGTAATAAATCGAAAGCCTTTAGCAGGTTCCTGTTAGGTTTGTATCTTACTTTTTCATTGGTTTTATTTCTATCGAATACGTAATTATTATTAAATACCTAAATATATAAATGGCGAAACTTCCGAACAATAGACAGTATATTTCGATGACTGCGAAATGATTTTGAAATTTTTTAATACATCTCGAAAATAATTTCATCTCCTCCAAGATTAAATATATTAATTACGTTCTCGCGTTATCGTTTATTTATTGTCATAACGTTCGCAAGAAATCGAATGGAATATTTAAAAAAACGTGAGATCGAACAAGCTCGAATTAATTGACTGAAATAATTGAAACAAAACGCAGAAAAGAAAGAAACGCAGGAAACGTGTGGATTTTAAACGAGCAGACTTGTGACAATCAAACGTGGAAAAGTTTTCGCACACGATGCATCCGTGCGTCATGTGCACTGCACCAAGGACGCTGCATGACGCACTGGCGCATTATAACCACTTTACCAGTTAACCCTGTATAACCCGGTGTAACTCCCAGGTAATGTTTCACGCGTCCGTATTTCGTCTGCGTTCCAGTTTAAACGCTCCGAATCAGTTTTTATTCCAACACATATACGTATTCCGTATAATCGTTAAAATGAGTCTCAATCTGTTTTCTTCAATTTAGGCAATTCAAAGGTAATGAGAAATGAAACAAGACATATTCGATTTTTATTCTTGAAATAATTATCCAATTAATTGATTCGATATTTTTCGAAAGATCCATTAAAACTTGTATCACGCGCACGTTCCGAAGATTAAATTAACATGCAACGAAGAAACTATAAATGCAGTTTACGATTATCAGACAACTGAAAGCATAGAATCGAAGACATTTTTACTCTTGGAATAGTTGAAAAATTATTTAGATCGTACACAGAATATCGCGAATGAAATTATCTCAATTAAAATTACGTGATTGAGATGACACTCGATCAAACGATCGAAACAGTTTAAAAGCGATCGAACTAAGACCGAGGAAAAGGCTATAGTTTTAACGTTTACCAGTTTCCAGGAGAACAAATGGCAAAAAGTTTCGCTGAATTAATTCAGTTTGTGCAATTATATCTAAGAATGTTTAATCACAGACTATTCAACATTTAGAAAGCAACAGCTCCGTAATAGAGCTACTGTGAAACAAATTTCCCTAATATTTGTAACATTTCTCATTGGAATTCATCTTTTCTTCACAAAGTCGTGCGAAACATATTTTAGGATCTGGCGATAGGAAGAAACCGGAAAAACGAGCAACTTAATAGATAGACAATACGTAGCTTCTAATTAGCGTGGCGTATAAATACCGCATGCAAATAGGGATAACGCGGTTAATCGTCGACGCGTGTTTCGAGTCGATGGATCGGTCAAGCTGTTGCGCAACGATATGGCAGCGCGTGCCTCTGAACAGACGTTCCTCTGTTCTCTCGTTCTCTCAGCTCCGTTTCTCCCTTCCTTCTCGATTCGCGCGCTTACAGGCCTCTGGCCTCGTTCGTCACTGCACTCTTTGTGCTTCTCTTTGTTTGCTTCGAAAAATTGGAAATTTTCAGTTTAAACAGAGACACCGTAGATTGCCAAAGTTTCCCACAAAATCTACTTTTTCGCGAATTTATAATAACTTTCAAATAGAATTTTTTAATATTTTAAACGCATGTGTTATTATCCTTCTCGCTATCTTTTCTTTTTTATTATTACTGTTAATGCGTACGAATGTATTTTTACGCGATAATTTGTATAGATTATACAAGTAATTAGAATTTAAATAAGAGGAGGAATTTTAGTAAAATTTAGACGAGTAGAATTGTTTAATATTATTTTAATAATAATTATTTTCCATTGTTATTAACGTTAACGTACGTGTAATGCTTATTTTTATATTAGAATTTACATAATGTTTATCGTAGAGCGAAATACAATTCGAGTAAATGGAGGAGACCTTTTCAAATATTTAGCTTTTTGATAGCGGAATTTAAATAGAATTTTGTAATATCTCTATTTTAAATGTTTTAATCGTACGGTCGAGTTAGAGCTTCCGTTATTTATTTCGTCTATTTATTTAACACGTTACTATAGTTGTTTTTATCCGCAGACATGGTTGTATTTTAAACGGTGGAAGAAATTTTAGAAAAATTTCAATCACAGAATATATCGAAGAGATAAAGTACGATTTACCTGTACCAATCTCGTAAATGTAGGTTAAATTTAATAGTTTATTTCCTGGGTTGCGGCAATATGAAATACAAAATCGTATCGCTTCGCAGAAAATTGAAAATCCTCGTTTCATAAAGGTAAGAAAAATATGGAACGAAGGGCTCCGTAAACAAAGTTGTTTCGAGCGAATAATGAAATTGAATCTGTTAAAAAGCGCTAAATTAAAAACGTGATTCCTAGCTAGCAATGATACACCGCAGGTATATTCGATTTTATTAAAATCTTCGAAATTGTTCAATTCATTTATTACACTACGTTTGAAAATTTATCTTTAAACATTTCCATATATATTTAGCCACGCAGAAATCGCATCAGTTTTAACAAATAAACGTTTAGCTTCTGTATCTTTATATTCATATTTTTAGATATCTTCATATTTATTGCTATCACTTCAGCAGACAATAACATTTTTAGAATTCTAACAAGACGTATCACGTAAAATTAAAGCGGAAAATCATCTGTATCGACAAGACCGAAATAAGACAGTAGATTTATTGTATTAAAATTATAAAATTTTCTGAAAGTGGAGTGGATTAGTATGATTTTGGAGTAGTTTACGCGTACCAAGTAATGGCTAATCAAAGGAATTTCTCTTTCATTCGTGTTCCACGAATTTATCATTTTCATCCAACGAAATCTGCATACTTCAGAAGAGATATAAGGAGATCGTAAAAGTTTCTTTCGAAGCATTTCAGTCAGCTTCAAATATTTCATCGAAAGGATGAAATCGTTCTACGATCAGAATATAGATCCTAACGAGATCTAAAAATTAGCACGGTTTCAATCTCAAATAGACAGATATTTTCTACATCGAAGAGACGAATAAGGCGGCGATCTAAAGAAAGACGAAACTGTAAAACAGTGATGAAACTGGAATAAAATATAGTTTTAAAAAGACCAAATTGTAAAATAATCATAAAGTAACATAAGAGATAATGGTAATAGAGAAAAATATCAGACGTGGTATTAAACGAAGCTTTTTAATTTATTTACTACTATTTGTTAAAAATACTGAATTATGCGATACTTTGTTCTCGCATCGTCAAAATTAAATGTTCAGTCTACGAGTTTTATACATAATCCAAATATTACGAATGGTTCGTTCGATATTCACCGTGAAATTCCACAAAACCAGGACTTCGCATTCCGAGTATTCGGATGACAGCGTTCGATTGACAGAAGTTCATCGAACCAGACGTGAATTAACTCTCTCGTTGTCGATTAAACTGGCGATGTGCTGCAAACAAAAATGTTGCGCTATTTAGAAAAAACGTTTTTTCATGTAGATTTTTGATTTACATAACTATTTCCTTCTTGCTTATCCTCAGGCAATAACAAACTTTTAATAGAATACTAATCGAACTTTTAATAGAACAAAATAAGAATTGCTGACCACTTCTTCCTAATTTATTAACTCACCTTTTTTTCCTAATTCTACGAATTCTTCACCTGGCAAATTTTTCACAGCCTTTGTCAATTTACTAGGACAGTAAATATGTTTTTTTGAGTAAGTATATATATATATATACTTTCCTGTATATTAATGTAAATTAGTATTTTCTATATATTAATGAACGTGAAAGTACATGTACAGGAGGTCTCTGAAATTATGGTACAAACGGTCGGCTGATGATTTTTTCGCTTGAGACTTCGTTTTCGAGAAAAATGAGTTTGAAAATCCATCAGGTAGCCGTCTGCCGCCTGGTAGTTTCGAATTATAAAGCTGTTGTTTCTGCTCGTGTCTGTATTTTGTTAAACGTGGACAGCGTCTGTTGTTATCTTTGTATTTAGAGGTAGGATCACAATTGCCATTATTTTACTCTTTGGATAAATATATCACACTATTCTAAGCCGAAAAACCTTTAATGCACTTCCTTACATGGATTAGAAATAAAAAAAGAGCGCCTTTATGATATTCAACGCTGAATCATCGATCGCGTCCTTTTCTTTTTTTTTTTTGTTTTTTAGATTATCGTTTGCGCTTCTCGATATTATTACTATTAATAATATTTTCAATAAAATAATAAGTAATTATTGAGCCCATAACCTGTTGTTATTCCTGTATTTAGAGGTAGGATCACAATTGCTATTATTTTACTCTTTGGATAAATATATCACACTATTCTAAGCCGAAAAATCTTTAGTGCACTTTCTTTCATGGATTAGAAATAAAAAACAAAAGAATAGTTCATCGAGAAGAAAATATATAACAACTTCATCCTTTTTTGGTTTTTCATTTCACTTAAGAATTACGAGGTGGATGTTTCGCGCCGATTGAAAACTGCAGCCCATGAAATAGGCTTAGAAATGTGTTACAATTTTCTTTCCACTTAAAAAATAATTTTTTTGTATTCGTTAAATATATATAAAACTATAGCACAAAATTCAATAACTTTGTTTCTTTGTTCTCCTTGCAAAAAAAATCAGAAAAAGACGCTGTTTTAGAAGATTCTAATTCAGGACACCCCCTTAAACCTATCGATTCAATCCATCGATTATATCTGGAACTATCTTCCAGTTATCATTTACTATAACTAGCGCATTTGCATATGGATAGCGAGCACGAACTCGCGTTGTCATTTTCAACAGTGTCGCTATTTGCTTCCTGATTAATAAAACGATTCTTAGAAGGTACTAGCCTTGTCATTGACTATGGAATCAATTGAACACAGAGTAAAGAAAGTAATAATAATCAGTAACAATAATAAAGAAACAAAAGTTTCATAATTTACATACGCGGCTACCTGCTGGCTTTCCAAACTCGTTTCTCTCGGAAACGAAGCCTTAAACGAAGAAACGTTGCTCTCTTCTTTCGATTTATTTCCACGCGTGGAATCATCAGTCGACTTGTACCGTGATTTCGCAGACGCCCTGTATACACGCGTTTAGCAATCAAACGATTAACATACGCTTCCCACACGGTGGATAAATTACAAAATACGTAATTACTCGTAATTATCCTTGCAACGACACGAATCTTAACACATTGTTGACCGGTCACGAGTTAACTCGCGTTTTCATGGCCAAACCTTGCCACGAATAAACTCGTGATGCGCTTTTTTTCACAAGAGAAATATTCAAAGTTGAATAATAAATAAAGTTTATTAAAGTTTATTTATATCGTTTTACTTCCATATCCAATTACGAAATAATAACCGGTGACATGAGATAAATTCTCAGTAAAATTACCGGTCAACATTGTGTTAGCAGTGTAATTCGTCGTTTATTACAACGTGCGCATTGCACCGACAAAGAGTTTTCAAAATCTCGTTGTAAGGCGTGACTTTCAGATAAATGAAATCGTAACTGTAGCATATTTTGTTGCCATTGTAGGGGCACTGAAAGATTCGAGCAGCTGTTTTCTGTAGAAAACGCGTCTCGTGCAACAAAGAGAGGACCGTGGTAGAGCAGAGTTGGGCCGCGTTTATGAGTTGGCCACGTACAAATGGCCGCTACGCTGGCTGGCCGCTGAGCACGCCATTTTGCTCGGCAATAATTATTTAGCCTGCAGCGGCGTTCGTTTATTTGTTGCACGCGACCGAGTTAAATTTGTACTGTCGTTAATTCAACGGCTGCCACCTTCACAGGACAAGCTGAATTTACCGCGACGAAACGGCACGTGGTTGGAATTCGCGTGAGACGTAGAAAAATCGTATGGAAACTTGAAAGCCAACTACCCATATAGATATAAAAGCATGAAAGATTTAATTGTCACGAGAACTGTGTTTCTTCATTTTTCTAATTCCTTTTCCTAAGTTATATCTTTTGTATGTTTTTAACACTAGCACTACCGACAGTTAACACAAAGCTATTTCTACCAAAACCAGTGAAAATGAGTGGTCTTTAAAAAATACGTAACAATAGAATATTGTTATATTTATCGATCTATTAATTTCTTACAGAAGCAATTCCATGTTACGTAGTACATTTTTGGTATTGTTAATCCATCTGGGACCATCATCCCTAAACGAGGATTATAAAATTGTAGAACCAGTCGTTTTGACTGCTATGGCATTTCTAACGTTAGCAACTAGCGATCTAGCGATCGATTCGGAATTTTCCTGACGAATGATATCATCGTATCGAATGATACGCAATACAAATTTTTAAAACGTGTGGGAAGCTGTACAAAACGAGGAAAGTGGTTAATTGGAGTTCGATAAACAGATTGCAGGACTCTTTTACACTTTGACAAATACCAGTCGTTTTGACTTGATACAAAATTATTTTCAGTTTGAATACGTAAAAAACAAAATAAAAATCATTATATTATTATTGTAGTTGTAGTTGCAAAAGTCATTACACCATTGCGGAAAAAATGTAACACGAAGTGGGAGTTTTAAAATAAAATTGTAAAACCAGTCAATTTGATTTTTGCTAGTTCTAGCGTTAATATCCATTTTTGCAATGATTATGATACAATCCTGCTACGTTGCTCCCCGATTTCATTTAATATCTATGCTATAACGATGTTGGTGCAAGAATAGTAAGGAAGACATTTTGATCGCGTTGCGTACCATTAAATTAGCAATTCAACTTGTCAAGCTTTAGATAACCTGCTTACGTCGTTGAATATTTTCCCATTAAAAATTTGTTTCTTGGTTTAAAGTTTCTTTAAACTCAATGTATCTACAAATTTTTCATAACGTAGAAAGTTCCGGCTTTTCCTTTTTCTGCCTTCGCCTCTAATATTCGTATCCTCCGCAGTGAAAAGCGCAATTTACCTTGTTTTTCTGTTCGTTCGTTTTTAACCCCACCTTTCTTTTAAAAATTCCAATTAATTCACGTCTCACGTACCTGCACGTTCATTTCTTTTCCTTTAAGATCCGTTCTTCTGCTTATTCTTATTGGAAACCGCGAAGTATAGATCGATTTGTAATTACACGTGACCATCTTTACAGAATTTCCACCCAACAGCTCCTAACACGCATGTAAAATTTAAAGTCACAGACGATCGCTACACAATTTTTCACGCGTCTCTCGAAGCAACGGACCGTATTATAATGGAAATGAGGGTGTTCTCACATTTATATCAACAATTCCAAAATTCATATCCCTCTTCAAACCATTGCAATTAATCTTTTTCCAAAATTCATATCTTAAATCCCATTCTGTTTACAGCAAACTGTATTGCAGCCGCGGCAAATTAATTTTCCGTCGTATAAAGTGGCAAATTAAATTACATTCATTCTTAAGCTTCGAGCATCTTCCACTTTTAAAGCGAACGCGACAATCGTCCAAAGAATTGCAAGATTTTTTGAGCGAAGATCTACCTACACGTGGTCGCTCTATTCCTTAACCGTTGGAACTCTACTTTTCAAAAAAATGTAATTGCTCGATCCACATACGTCTCATTGGTACAAAGAATGCAAGTTCGTGATGATCTGATGAAAATTCTACTTAGTAGGCGGTAGATATTCAATCCTCTTCAAGTTCTAATTCCTGGCGATAAAGTTTCTCTCAGTTAACAAACTCGGTGCAGACGGAACATTCAAGTTGCCAGAGCTAAATTTAGACTTAAATTTGAGCAAAGAATATAATCTCGGAATATAATTCATACACAGATTATGGATATTTGTGTATTTATGGAAAATCTATGCAAAAGTATACAAACATTGGCGCCTATTATAATAACGTTTGATAGGAAACGCAAATATCTGCTTAGGTTCCATTCCGTCGTTTATCTTTACGAAAGTATGGATTCGCATAAGTATCCGTATATCCATTTACGTATCATATTAATTAACAACTCAAGTGTTAAGAAGTATTGGGTTGGAAACTAAGCGATTGCGGATTTTGTCATTAGATGGTATTAACAAAATCCGCAATCACTTAGTAGCCAAGCCAATAGTTCCCAACACTTGAGCTGTCAGTTGAGACTCGAGTTGTGAGGAGCTGAGAGTTGAGTTGCCAAGTTGTTATGAGTTGTGAACTATTAGTCGTGAGTTGTGGTAATCTATTTAGTTGTCTTAGTTATAGCTCATTGCTGTATTTAGTTTGATCCACTGTAAATAAGTCTAATTTCTAATACACTTACACCGAAAGAGTATAAGTCAAATTTCGATTAACGGAGGAACTTTGATAAGCGCGTTAATACTCTCTACGTTACTATCTATCGCTCATGTCGTTTTAACAATACAATTTCACCCGAATTATTCGATTTCTGTTTCTTCTTTTTCCGCGCTTTTGCCTAGTCATTCTAATAGTATAAATCGGAATGCTTCTCTGCAAAGTTAATCGTTCCGATTTATACTCTGACTTCTATGATAATGACTTCTGCCCGCCCACCAGGGAATTCAAATCGAACCAGCGGATAAAACGAAAACACATGGCCACGAAACGTTCATAAACTTCGATCAGAGTGAGAGCGCAGGTTTCCCTTTGAAGGCTCCTCGAACACGAGTTGTAGATACGCGGGCCCGACGATCGTGTTTCCCGTCAGGAGCTTAAAAAGCTTCGGGGTCGTGCCACAAAGAGGATAAATGCGACTGACAGGCTACGAAATTCAGTGGATGGAGGAATAGGACGAAAAGAGGGGAAGGGAAAAAAAATAAAAAGAGAAAAAAGAAGAGGAGGAGGAGCAGGCGTATTCAGGAGCCCCGGTGGTAAATAGGTTAAACGGCAGGTCGAGAGGGCAGCCAATTTAAATCACCGCCAATTCCGTGCAGTCCGATTCGATCCACCCGGCATCGCTTTGAATCCTTCGCTTCCGCTTTTTCTCTCTTGTTTTTTTCAAGCCGAGTCTTCAAGTTTACTGCAACTTCTACTGCTACTTGAAAATTACTATTTAATCAGATCCTAGTTATTTTAAAGCGTTACGCAGGACGATAATTTTGACTTTTAGAGAAATTGTTAAGGATCGTAATTTCGAAAATGTTTGCAATTGTCGATGTAAATCTTAGTTTTGCTACTGGAAAATCAGTCGATTGAACGTATCCGATCGAAGCTTCGATTCAGCGAACTGTTTCAAAGCGTTTTGAAGTAGATTTTGGGTTTTAGAGAAGTCGCTAAGAAACGTAGCGTTGATAGTGATCGTCTAAATGTTAGAGACGAGAGTTGAAATTTTGCTACTTGAAAATTAATCGATTGGAGTTTAATTGCTTTGCGCAGTTACAAAGACAGACAGTTTTGATTTTAAGAAAATTTGTTTGCCTACTGTAATGTTAAAAGTGTTTGGAATTGTGTTTTGGAAAAGAGTCTTGATATCGAGAGTTTAATACAATTGTTGATCTTGATATTTGCATTGATACGATAGAAAGTATAATATGTCGATTAAATAATAGACTTTAGTTTTTGTAAATTTACGCGAGATTTTACCAGCTATACTAACGAGTCTACTAAATATTTTTCTTCGTGACAGTACGCTGTTTACGTTATTCCTTCAATTATTACAACTGTTTGTACGCAAACGTGTGATAAAAAATTATTGTTCGCTCTTTATGAAACATCAATATCCTAACAAATATTCTAATAATTGCAAATTCTGCTAATTTGCTCGATTATATCTATCTTCTTTTACAAAACTAAATAATTTCTAGAATTAATTTACAATCAATGTTTGAGAAAATAGTTCTAATTTCTTCTCTTAATGAAATTCACTATTCCAACAATTACTCCAATTAGCACAAATTTTGCTATTTTCTTATTCGAGGACCTTAACTCACATTTTCCCTAACTTTACTCCAAAACGATGTTCAAGATTTCTAGAAAATTACATTCACGAATTTAATTAAATATATTAATTCTTATATTATACACGCAATGTTTATTAATCATTTATTATTACATATAATAAATATGCTATTAAAGAAATTCAATGTTATATAACACTATGAAAAATCACAAGGTAGATAAACAAATTATCTCGCTGTCGTCCGTATTCCTAGAAGCCTAACAACCGTAATTACATAATTTAATAATTAAATTCACTTTTCTTTGCGAATCGTGAAAAATATCTAGGTGCCTAGAAACCTACAATTAATAAAAGAAAATCACTGAAAATTGCGAGGAAAAATAAGAGAGAAAAAGAGAACGCCAGTTCAGCCAAACGAGCTCTTGCGACTTCTCGATATCGACTTCGAAAAAAAAAAAAAAAAACGGAAAAGAAGCGAACGAACAGAGGGTTGGTAGAGGATGGACGTTGAATACGGACGAAGAGGAAGAGGATGAAGAGGCTGAGCCCTGCGAGATCTCTCTTTGGCACCGAGCCAGCTACCGTCCGCATCGTCATCGTGTACTTTCCTCGTGCACGCGTAATAAAGATCGTCTTGCCGCTCGAAATCGCTATCTCGACTTCGGATTTCTAGACCAGGCGGTCGAGCAACGAACTAAATAGTCGTGACTGGAGTTCGAGCTGATACCAGCCACAATTTTGAGTTAGGATTATGCGTATGAAAGTTCGTTTCATCGAACAGCGTATACGTAATTGAAATTCCGTTCGAATACGTAAAATTCTATCGCATTTTCCTTCTTTTACAAAGGTGAACGAACTTCGTGAACTAGTGGCAAATTTGATGAAAGATATGGATACCGTGTGTGTGTGTATATATATTTTCTTTTTTAAATAATTCAGTAGGCCGATATTAACCGAATAATCAACGAATTCTAATTTATTGTAGTTTATTGCGATATTACAAATTTGACAAAATAAATGTAATAAATATTTTCGTACGTTTGAATATGGAGCAAGCTCTATGAAAGTACAAACATAATAGAAATGCTGATCTTTTGTGCAATTTCAAATATGATAAACGTGATATACTTTTATTTATAGCTTGATCGTGGAAAAAGTTTGACGAAATGAAAAAATAGATTTTTCTATAGAGTATCTGTTATTGATAGAAATACTGATAGTTTATGCGACTCTGAAATGAATTTCTGACGGATATTGGGAATCGTAGTGCTTATTGAAATCGTTACGATTTAAATACATTACAGATTGAACAGCTTATTCGTACATTTCAATTTGAAACTAATAAAAGAGGAAAAATCAATGTCTCTACCAGAGAGAATCGTTTATAACGTAATATAATAATAATACTTTTTATCGTTCCCACGAAGAGATTCTGTACGAGAGTCCATAGTAAAATCGAGCTCCATAAACAAATTATATTCTGGAATATTTAAAAAAAAAAAAAAAAGAACCGTTTATCAATAACCAGAAAATACAAACGTGAAATTTTCAATAAAGTTCCGACGATGAAAAAAAAAAGTAGATGCACGGCCTCCTTCCTGACAAACGATCCCTTTGTGGAAGATGAAATTTTCGATATAGCGATCGATCCACCGCAACGAAAATTCCAATCACCGGTATGGCGACGTATTTTCAATTTCTCCGCAAACATGTCGAGCGGACCGCAAAATCGGGTCATCGAACGACGAGAACGATCAACGGAGTCAACATCATTCCCTGTGAAACGGAGAGTTTTAGAAGCGCTCGGAGAGAATTAAAGAGCATGATGACCGGATAATTGTATCCTCGTCGAATGTATCCGCGTTCATTTGCGCGAATGAACGCGGAAAATCGCTTTAAACGGGACTATCTTTGTTCCGCGTGGTATAATGCCAAGTGAATGATTGCGAGAAATTACTGACCAGTGTAATGTAATAGTAAGCGTGGGGTAAATGATTTTCACAAACGTACGTAAGTGACTTTTTCTTTTCTTTTTTTTCTATTAGAATTTTCTATTATCTCGCTATTTCTCATATATTTATCGTGAGATTTTTCAAACTTTCGAAATTTTCGTATCTTCAATTATTCGAATTTTTCGAATATTTGCTCATGTCTGATATATGTAACGTAAATTCCTGAAATTCAAAGAATTTCGATGGTTTGTTGGAACTTTTGGAATAATTGAAATTTTTCCAATTTTTAACCTTTCCTTATACTTGGATTTATCGTGAACTTTCCGAATTTTTAAAACTTGAAAAATAATTAAAATTTTCAGATTTTTTTAAAGTTTGGCAATTGAAATTTCTTATTATTTATTTTCCATATATTTAAACTTATGTTTGCTTACTGTGTCCGTGTGGTTACTACAGTTTGTTCTAAGAATATCTCACAGATTACAGCGTATAATCGTCGAAGTAGAACCTAGAGGAGACAGGTAGAGCTTACTTGCTATGCGAATAGAAACTGGTATACCTTCGGGAATCTAAGAGAGCTTCGTCTGCATTGCAGTTAGCTTCATTAGGGATCCGATGACGCACTGATACCACATATGGCGCTAACCTAACCCACATCCCTGATGAGACAGGCTGCAATACCGAAACGTATAAGCATCCTTTTGAAAGGATCCGTTTCATATCCAGATGTTTCAGAGAAAATTAGTTTCAGAAATCTTGAAACAATACTTGACCTTGATAATTTATCAAAGAGTAATATTCTTCGATTCTAACAACTCTTTCTTCTCTGCAACTCGTGAAAATGTTCGATTCAATCACTTTCTTGTCTGACATCAAACGACATCAAATCTAAATCTCTATTTGAACACAATTAGGTGTTTCGAATTTTCTATAAGAAATTTCAAATTTATACGTTTTAATTCTTTTAATCCCTTCACGACTATAAATTTATAGATTTGCTTTGAAAGATGTCTATGTCGAACCATTCAAAATTAGACCCTTCGATAGAACTTCATTAAATTAACAGTAGGTAATTGCACAACCTAAACAGTGACAATCGTCGTTGTAATGGATTATGGTTGAACTTTGTGCGACAACATATTGCGGTTATAATTACTTTAACTATTCCAATATATCGCAAATCGATTTCTTTGACTATTGGAAATACACAATATTCTATATAATAAACAAATACAGCCGCGTGATAAATTATGAATCGTAGACCTAATTTATTAATAATATACCGAGGCTGCGAATGTTTATGCAAATCTATATTTTTACGAATAACATTCGAAAAATGAAACGTGCATAATAAATGAGACCCGCTAAATATTATAATGAATACTTTGCTTTGAATACCTTATATACATTTGCATATTATATCCATGATTACACGTTTGGATTTTCCATAAATGCATAAATATCAGCGGCTTAACAATAAATTATCAGTCTAGCAGTTACTCGACGTGGTATCATGTTTTTCCAAAGTGACGTAAATAATATGTAAGTACCATGTTCAATATTTACAATGTCTAATTTACTATTTATATTCCTCTAATTTTACGTGTATCAAGATTTTTACTAAGAAATATATATGACACAACTATAATAATATACCTGCTCGATATTTATATTTATTCTCGTGAATTTTACTTTCACCAAGATTCGAAGCAGGTAATTTGCAAATTTTTAAGAACAGTACAAATGAATGACACTAACGTACTCGTCGTTATTTACATCATTTTACTAATTTTACTTTCGTCAAGATTCAAAACACACGCACACCTACTATTTCCAAATTTGTAGATAATAAAGATAAGAAGTGTAATTTCTACGTCCAATATTTAACTCATTTTACCAATTCCACTAATCTTACTTTTATCACGATACGAAGCGTACGATCTCCGAATGTAACTCATACGTACGAAAAAGAAGTACAACATCGTCAGGTGGAATATTTACAACATTTTATCAGTTTCACTCATTCAGACATACGTACTTTTGTGTGCTACACCGAATTACCTGCGCAGTAATGATACACTTATATGCGTGTAAATACGTGTGTAAGTATGCGCGTATGTCTCGTAGAACAAAAGAATGTCACTGTTTCGTACGCATGGTAAAAGTGAGACAGGTGTAACGGGTATCCATGAATATCTTGTAAATCACATATTACATAAATACAGAACTATTTTATTATCATTGCTACATGTAGTAAAAATGTTCCTACATATTTATTACGATCCACAATGCTCAACATTACTAACCTTACTTTTATCAAAGTTCGAAGCATACAATTTCTAAACTTTAAAATATAACAAAACGAAACGTCCGATATTTCGAATACTTGATGAATTTTTTATTTCTATACAAGTCTCACGAAACGATGTAATTTTCAAATTTCGATACACCGGGAGAAAAGATGTAAGAAGATAGGGGTAACGAGGTCGAGTGAAGAACCTTCTTCGGCATCGAATACATGCGGTATTAGTATACAGTATACAGTATACAGTACGGCCGCGAATGGGTTAAATGGGTCGTCCGCGTTCACTGCAACACCGGACCGTGTCGCATGCGCAGATTCGCGTGTCGTAGCCGCGAGTACGTCGTCCAACAATCTGCTTCACGGACATCCGCATAACCGACTCGTTATCGCGACAAAAGTGCTTCTAATGCCAGTATTTCGCCTTCCCGGAACGTTCGCTGCCAGTTCCAGTTGATGGAAATTAGTTATCAAAGAATGAATTTTCCAATTAGCTATTCTTACATCGTCAAAATTCTAAAACTTCACGAGCCACAGCATATCGATTAACTTTCCAATTAATTAATGTCTCGTCGTGGAATCATCGGTTCTGAGAAACAAAGCTATAGTTAATTGGTCGTTTTTGGAATTCAAGTCCTTCGTTGAACTCAACTTGAATTCATTAAATGTGTATTAAGAGATTCGCAGAATCATCGAAAATTGAAAAAAGATATCTCTGATTTGAACTGATTTATTTTGTAGTATTTCGTTTATTAATTAGTATTTTCGATTTATTTAAATGTCAAATATATGTATATATAGGTACTTGGATGAAACAATGAATTTCTAGATATGTATGTATAATTTCGAAATAATGAAAATAGTGAATTTTAGGATATATCGATAATTTTACGATTGATCAATTATGGGATTTTTTTTTTTTTTTTTTGAAACAGATTTCATTGAAATTAGAAAGTTTCAAGAAATTCCATTCTCCTGTAGCATGTTAGCCAGTTTTTCAAGTAATCTTACAACTAATTTCCTACCTGGTAGTTAAGTGACTTCATCTGTCCACTCATGTTTATCAATCACTCTACAAATATAATTGTTAAAAATTCTTGATAAAATCCTTGGGATATTAATCAACTTATCGATTTAGCTAACATCGATATCCAATTTTCCTCGACATCAATCTCTCTATAAAACAAGATTATTAAAAATGTTCCTCCGAAGAATCTACTAGTAGTCTCGCGATATTAATCAATTTTCCAATTAATCAATCTCTCAATTTAATGCCTTGTATACTCCTTCATCTACATGTGTCAGTCATTTTGTAAAAACAAATACGAAGAATTCCAAGCACAGGAAATCTATCAGTTCTCCAACTAACCGTTCGAAAATTCCAGACAAATCACAATTATACAAAATATCAATTAATTTCTCGATTCATCGATCTCTCGTGGTCCAATCACCAACTCGCAAAAGAAAGAAGCAAAAAGATGGTATTCTCAGAATATTAGCCAATCTTTACATTAATCGCGTCTGCCATAAAATATTTCATGCATCCACTCATGCACATCAATTATGAAGCTGGCAATCGGTCAAAAAATTCCAGCCTTAGAAAGTCAATCAATTTTCCGGATAATCAATTATCTTTCTAATACTATGCCATGTAACAGAAGATATCACGACGGTGGGCTCGATTATATTTAAAGACACGGCATTCGTTCGTTATCGAACATATCGTTTTATTGGCCCCCGGCAAACTCATTTCATCGGTCGATTGTAAATCGCGAGGTAACGACACGCGCGATCACGAATACCTACTTCCGGTCGTGGTTTATCGAAGAAAACACGCATTGTACCGTGGTCGCTCGTACGCTGCAAATTACTTTCCATCGTTAACGAACACAGGATCTCGGTACGCAGGTGAGATCGGTTGGAGAATGAAAGGGAAGATTCATCATCGAGCTGCTCGTAATCTGCGTCGGGTGTCGTCTAAATTTATCTTTCTTTCTGCTTATACAGTGTCTCTTGGAAAAATGTGCTTAATGAAATATTATAGTATCTGCCTCGTTAAGGATGCAAATTTTTAACCATCGGATGGATGGTCTTGGTGCTTGATTATGGGAATCTTCGATGCAAGTGTAAGCTTAATTTCTGAACTGATCGAGTCTGACTGAATGATAAAAATATGTATATATATGATGACAATAATAAATACGCTGTTAATTAACGTGGCTGAATGTACTGCAAAGGGAACAGATGTCGACGAAAATTTCAACTTTGTAAATCGATAATCTATAGGAAGCCAGGCTGAAGGTCCCAAACTTGATGGGACTCATCCAAAGGATGGATGGTCTTGATGCTTGATTATGGGAATCTTCGATGCAAGTGTAAGCTTAATTTCTGAACTGATCGAGTCTGACTGAATGATAAAAATATGTATATATATGATGACAATAATAAATACGCTGTTAATTAACGTGGCTGAATGTACTGCAAAGGGAACAGATGTCGACGAAAATTTCAACTTTGTAAATCGGTAATCTATATAAAGTCAGGCTGAAAGTTGGAAACTTGTAAATAGAAACTGTTTTTTAACATTTCCTGTAAAACCTACGTAATGTTTACATATGAAATAATGTAAATTACGAGACTCGGAAGGACAGAAAATAAGTCAGACGAGAATAATGGGAGAAAACGACGGACGAGAAATACTGAAACTTTAAAATACGATGCATTTGATCCACCGAAACCAATGAAAATTTCAAGATTACAATTGGAAGCTATGTTTCGAAATTTCCAATAAAACTTACGTAATATTCACACCAGCCTTAAATTAAATAGCAGAAATCACAACACTGGAAATGATAAAAATCGCATGAAAATAGAAGACAAACGAGGAATATCGAACAAGAAACGCATTTCTCCAGTGACTTTTCCTCTGTTTTCGCCTGCGTATCACGCCAGTCCAGTATTCGAGATCGTGGCCTGTGTATATGTATGTACAGTACCGGACGAAAGTATTCGTACGCCTTTGAAAAGAGAATTTTTTTCAAATCGCCTAAACTTTTGCGACAAGTTAAAAGCATTAGTTTATTAGACGACGAGTAGAACAAATTGAGAAAAAATTACAATCGATCGGAAATGCGACGAAAAAAGTAAAACTCGCTTTTTACGATCTTCTTTTTATCTGTAATGAAAATTTAAAAGACCGAAACTTTCATCGAAATCAGTTAATGTCGCTACAAGCTACGAGCGGTTAAAAATGACGAAAATCGACGATAGTTTTTGGATCGGCCGATTTCGATGAAATTATCAACGCGTATATAACAACCGACATAGCCCTTCAAACTATTTTCTTTCAATTATCATTAACAGACAAAAATGTTATAAGAAGCGACCTTTATCTTCTTCTTCTCGGTTCCAACCAACTGTAATTTTTTCAACATATTTTCTTTTCTTTTTTTTTTTACGTATCATCCAACAAAATAATACACGTAATTTCGTGTAAAAGCGGTTTGGTCGAGTTTGAGAAAGGTTATTCCGTTTTCAAAGGTGTACGAATACTTTCGTCGGGTACCGTATACCGTAGAATCGTGTAGAAGGCTGTCCAAGGGAAAGAGAGAAAGCAATAAAGAGAGGAGAGGAGAGGAGAGACCGGAGCAGAGAATTATACTTGCATGAGGCCAGGCCTCCCTCTGGCCCTCCGGCTTGAATGGTAATTAAACCGTGCGAGACTTTCTTACGACGCTCTTAATTCCCGGCAGCGATGGGGAAGCTCGCCGATTCGTCCACGAATTCGCGATCCACGCTTCTGCAACGGCAGAAAACGAGAAAAACGAACGATGTACGTTTTATATTACGGCCGCTTCACACCACACCAATGCCACAGCTACGTATTAACGTAGGATGTACGTACGTGTACGGATAAAGGTGTAAGTTGGTTGCGTCTATACGATTTTTCGTCTGGACGATACCCGGTGCGTGGTGAGTTGGTTGGTAATTGGATGTTTAGAGAAGGTTTTTCTTGGTTCGAGTTGATTTTTGGTGGAAATGGTTGGCGAAGCGTGTATAGTATTTAGGAATTTCAGAAGCTAAATATTTAGATTGACAAAGTGGAGAAGGTTTAAAGTTTCGAAGTTTCAGAGTTGCAGAGTTCCGGAGTTCGAAAGTTTCGGAGTTTGAGAATCTCGAAGCTTCTTCCAAAGTTGCGAAACTTCTAAATTTCAAACGTAAAGAATTAAAGAGTTAGTAAATTAGAAAGTTAGAAACTTTCGAAGTTTGCAGCTGCGGAATTTGGGAACTCCGGAATTTCACAGCTTCGGGAATTTTCAAGCTTTAAGGCTCGAGAACTTGAAAGTCTTAGAAAATCGAAAAATTGCACACTTCGAATCTGGAAATTTAACTTCGAAATTCGTACATTTGAATTCTGTGATACGCGAATATTTGAAAACTGCATCAAGTCCGTGGCGCTGAGTTTTTCTCACGATATTTCGAACGAACGTAACTTAAACTAAAATAAATTTTCCCAGACAGAACCTTCCACTTTCTTTCCATACGACTCTACTCGATTTCAACTTCAGACTCGTTTCGCGACGCTTCTTCCCAGCTACGTATTTCGGCGGTGTATACAAGCAATTCGATGATCGGAGACGTATTTGCATAATAATCGTCCAATTAGCGCAACGAATCGTACGTCGAAAGGCGAAAGGGACGAAACGAGAGTTTGAACCGGTCCTATTATGGCCGGAAGCTTCGAATATGTTTTTGTTTCCGGTGTGTTACAAAGTCGGTACAGCCACGATCAACAGGTGACCAGTTGAACATCGGTGGAAACAACGTTTCGACGAGCTATGCTGAGAAACAATAATAGTAGAACGTGAAACACGAATCGAGAACGCGAATTCGATGGATTAGTTGATGAATCTTAAACCTTTACGCGTTTATATCGAATTGCATCCAATATTCCATTCCAATTAGATCTTTGAAATTTATGAAACACATTCAATCATAATAGGGTTAAAAACATATTATCATTGAAGAATTGTTTCCAACTAGAAGGATAATCGCTAACTTCATATTTTTCATTTGATTATTAATATCTGGTGATTTTATATTTTGCTATTTATTTACGGAGATATTTTAGGAAATATTTATTCAACATATTATTCAATATTATATATATAACAAAATATACATGATAATAATCGTCATGTACCAATCATATAGTTCATTCGATATATCAAATATTAGGTCATCCGAAAAGTTTCTTTCGTTTTATAAGGAAATAATCGATGCACATTTTCATTTTGTTCTATCAAAACGTTCGACAGATTAGGTTTCACGTTTGTATGAAGACTGTCTGTGAAAGAAAGACACTTTTCCAACGATCTAATGTTATTCATATCGCTTTAAAAATTGTTCTGATTATTTTGAAGATATTGTTCTAAGAATGAAAAGTGTTCGATGCTATTATAAAGCAGATGGTAGAATGTTTCACTTTTTCACTTGAGATATTCCCAACGTTTCAGCCGTAATGTGTTTCATACTGTGACGAAGGTTGGGTTAAGTTAGATACGTTTAACAGCTTTCACAGTAGAACACAGACCGATTGTTACCAGTAATTACCAGCAGTTAGAGAGGCAGTAGCGAGTAATCAGTAGTAGCCTTTAACTGGCTACAACCGCATGTATCTTCGCAGTTCAATTTACTCGTTCGATCGATATCAAAAAGTTCATTACGTACACAGCGTGTTTATCGTTCTGTAAAGAATAGCAAATTAAATCCTCTAGGATTTCTGATTATTTTCATCTTTAAATACGACTTCAAGTAAAACTATAGGTAGAAAATCTGATTCATCTTTTTGAATTTTCATGATAAAAATGTAGAATTGCTCCTTCAAACAATTCAGACAAATTTTCATATAATCTATATGCAACATGTGTATCGATCTTCAAGCTAAAACGTTTCTTCGTCTTACGATTCAACGCCGTATATTTCAAATTCGATGAAAACTAAGTTTCACGATCAACCCTTCTACGACACTGCCACGTTATCTCGGATCATCGTTACGTAAATATTTTTAGCTACTTTCAAATCAAATAAAATCACCTAAACGCAACATGAAAAAACTTGTTGAACCGTTATCAAATTCGGAACATTGACCAAGTATCGACGGAACAATGGATTCTCGCCTCATCAGTCTGCCACGACTAAAAATCGCTAGAGCCATAATCGTCTTACGAACAACCGAATGATCGTAGCATTACAAGCTACAGTCTCCAGCACATACGCCTCGAGCGATCGACACCAAGCAAACCGTAACGCGAAGCTTTACACGGCACTCACCGAAAACATCTGTCAGCGCGATAAACGGTCAGAGTAGGAGGAAGAAAGCGTCGAGAATCGGTTCGTTACGTCGACGTATTCCGGTCGATCGACTTCCCTTCGTCGAGATCGTCCACGGTCGCCGGCAGCAGAATTCCAAAGGAACCCGGAGCCGTCTACGAGATAAATCACCAGTCGGCTGCCTCCCTTTTCAGCTCTCTTTCAGCCATCGTTTCTGTCCACGTGTCCGCGCGTGTACACGCGTGCAACGCGAGTCTGACAGACCCGCGAACAGCCTAGCGTATACTTGTTGATTTATCGACTGCTACACCCGCGACAGCCGGCTTACACCGCCACGCGGAAATAACGGGACGTCGAGGTGCGTGTGCCTCGTCGAGTTTCGGATTCTTCTTGCGGACTTCACGTAGCAGAAGACACATGCAGAGTGGGAGCAATTTTATATGATCATCACGCTCTAGCACGGACAGTGTTATTTGATTGATATACGAGCCATTCAGAAGCCACATTGATCAACTTAATACAGTGAAAATCAGGAGAAAGCGACGATGTTGCAAAGACTACATGTTAAATGTGCCTTAGAATTTACTAGTGTTTATGTCAACTTCTTGGCAAAAAGCAACTGATGGAAGTAAGTCAATCGTATCGTAAGAATTGAACATTGATCGTATGTTGATATACGAGCCATTCAAGAGTCACGCTGATCAACTCTATACATTACATTCATCTTGAAATTTAATAATATTTATATCGACTTGCTGGCATGAAGGAACTGATGGAAGTAAGTCAATCGTTTCGTAAGAATTGAACATTGATCGTATGTTGATATACGAGCCATTCAAGAGTCACGCTGATCAACTCTATACATTACACTCATCTTGAAATTTAATAATATTTATATCAACTTCGGAAGCCACGTTGATCGACTTTATACAACGAGAATCAGGAGACAGTGGTGATATTACAAGAACTTTACTTTTTTGAAATTTACTTTAAAATGTATTATTATTTGTGTCATCTTCTCGGGGTAGATAAACCGCTGCAAGCAAGTCAGTTGATTCATTAATCGATTGTGCGATAAAACTGAAAATTCTGTACGATGAAAAATACAGTCGATCGATTTCACTTCTGAGAGGCTCATATTGGCAATCGGAGATTTTTCAGATTAAGTGGCTTGTTAAGGAGTTGCATCGATCGATCATATAAGATGAAAAATCGAAACGTGTATACTACTTTTTTGAATTTATATAAAGTATCTCGGGATTTGCTGTTGTTTATTTTAAAATTTAATTTATGAAAATACAAACCTTTCTCTAAATTTCTTCTTCTATCGGCTGAAGCAAAGAAGCGAGAGTAAAAAATTCGAAGAGCATGGCAAGGTTGAAAATAATTGGAGAATATAATTTTGATAAGAAATTTGGAAGTAATGGAACTGAATTCGGGAAGAATAAAATCAATCGCATAATTCCTCGACAAACGCGATCGCCTCTCACCATCCACGCAACCACTCCTCGGCCGCTCACCGCGATTACATAACCACAGTGTGGATTGGACATACCTTAGCTCGACTCGTGTTCTAATTAATCCAAATTCACTATAGCCCTAATTAGACGCGCGAGCAACCAATAATCTAACCTACACGCTTCACCAGAGATCAATTAAATATCAGAAGTTCATTACGGTTTAGTTCACAATTTCAATTTCAATCGTCTGTCCAATAACAGTCGACGTAAAATTCCTTTTTAATCGTTAAACTGCACGTCTGTCTTGACACTTTGTTAATTGCAATTACGTAAAGAGAATATGATAAGATTAAGGAAACGCTGGCCAAAGTTTGAGATTAAAGAATCGATTTTTAATAAAAATGTCATATTTTGTATATTTTAATTAAACAAAACTTGCAGAATTTTCTACAGTGAAATTGAAATATTTTAATACAATTTTTCATTATTCTATAATAATTTTCTCTAGTAAGATTACAACAATTTTGCTGCAATTCTTTGCTATTTTATAGCAATCTACTATAGAAAACTATATTGGATCGTATTGAAATGTATCGAATGGTACTGAAAACTTTTATAGGAGAATTATAGCAGATCCGTACTCCATTCATCGTGAATGAAATTTCATTCGACATTCGATTTACTGAACCGCTGCGGAGCTCCTATTATTTAAGCTACTATCTGGCGCCACTCCACTTATTCGAATGCTTCCAATAGCTCGAACGCAAACAGTAAAAGGAAAAGCAAATATACACCGTCGTTCACAAATACATATTTCTCTATCCAATCTTCTTACTCTATTCAAAAATACAGCCAAAAGTAAAATTTCGTTCGAATGAACAAATCTCTATGATAGCTATTTAAATCTTGCAAAAAATCAAAATAACAAGGACACGCGAATTTTGCGACGTAAACTGCTTGTAAATGTCGACAGTAGTTGTCCGAAATTTATCAGTCACAACCCATCATTTCTCGATGTAGAAATATTTCTTAGTAGCCTACAGATATTTGTGCAAATTTTTATAATTTCAACAAAATTGAACTTGCATAGAATGTATTTTAAACATCGTAAAGAATCGATATTATACTCTGAATCTACCTTTGCATATTATGCGTATTTTTCTTTTTCTTTCACGTGTCCGAATTGCTTCTAAAAGATCCAAGAAAATCTGTAGTCTAATTATT
Source organism: Bombus haemorrhoidalis (assembly GCA_014825975.1). NCBI lineage: Eukaryota > Metazoa > Arthropoda > Insecta > Hymenoptera > Apidae > Bombus > Bombus haemorrhoidalis. Next base: position 10,738,085 of record CM026163.1, on the reverse strand, counting down.
AGTTAGTAAAAATCATTATGCAAGAGAGTTCGGTGGAAGAATCGTTTTCGCGATTCTAGAGTAGCCCGTATAGGCTATAAGCGCTGAAAGGGCTAAAATTGGCTGTAGAAAGTTCCAATCGAGGACAAAAACGAGCGGGTACTGGTGTTCAAAAATTCTGCTCCGTCTCTCCTCATCGTTCCCCGGTGGTTGCGGTTGCCGTACGTGCGAGCCTCGCGATCCTAGAACCCGATAAGGATCCCCTGGCCCCTCTTCCAGGCCCCTCCCGAGCTGAACGATCCCTCACGCGCTCGTCGTGCCTCCTTCTCGACCTCACCGCACACCCATAAAACGCTCCGACCTCCGTTTCCATCCTACTCTCGTCTTTTACCTTCTCGCTTCATCCAACAACATCGTCCGCCACCTCCGTTTCGCGCTTGAGTTCCAACCTCGAGTTCCACTCTATCTGTCTTTCTCTTTCTTGTTCACCTTTCGCTTTCTTTCTCTCGCACGTAACGTCGAATAAGACAGCGCTGTCCGAGCCTTCCTTACGAGTAAAATTCCCTTCCCCCACTTTTAAGATGTCGTTGTTGAATTATTGAATTAATCGAATTTTTATGTATTCCTTGAATATGTTACATCGGCTCTATCCGAGGCTGCGGTGGATGATACAATAAGGTGGCATTTTCCTTTTCGCAGTAATTGGGCAGGTTCTCTTTCTTTTTTTTTTTTTCTTTAAATTCTACACGTATCTTCCTTCATTTTCCAATAAATACGACTTAGATATTTCGAGTATGTTATTACCGCAAATCTTTCAATCGTCGTGAAGGAAATCTTAGATTGCCAGCGCGACGTTTGAAAAAGCGTGACCCCGTTTCTAGCTTTATGGCAGAACGTTAAACATTTAAAGGGATAAGATAGGAGAAGAAAAAGAGGGGAAAGTTGTAGTGGAACCGTAGAACCGGGAATAAGTGTAAAGTTAGGGGTCCCATTCGTAGATTAGTTCATTGGCATAAAAGAATGGACAACTCTCGCATATTTGGAATAATGAAATCAATTGATTATGTGCAAACTACTCTGATTAAGTACAAGGGAACCCCGCATTACGCAGGCTATCCGTTCCGCGTTATAGGAAACAGCTGTGTCATATACGCTGTGTACGATAATGTACGAACCTCCTACATGTATTCTATATAGACTGTGAATGTGACGTTATACAAATCCGCGTTATAGGGGAACGCATTGTACGAGAGTCCACTGCATATAATCTTTGGCAGAAACTATGCGATTAAATTTCATCTGATGGATACGTTCCATATGCACCGATTTAATAAAAAGATAAAGGTGCATAAATAAATAAATAAATAAATATATATATATATTGTGCCGTAACAAATAATTAACAATTACATTACAGTACTACTGTATCCTTGCCAATCATCATAAACTTCAAACAGAAAATAGAACACGCCAATAGAGCCAAAGTCTCTGTACTACCAAGCAAAGCTCCGCGCCGAGATATAGTATCTATTCGTCTATCCTTTTCCATCAACAAATTTCTTCTCTCTCCAACATCTCCACGACACCCTCGTGGAACCGCTCTATCCTCGTTCCAGCGTGCTCGTTCGGGAACGAGGGTCGTACCCGTGGTGTTCCACTCCCGTCCAGCCGGTTCCCTCCTTTCGAAGAGATCCGAGATACTAGCTCCGTCTTTCTTCAACCATAATCCCGAGTAGCACTGTCTCTAGACGAGGCTCGCGAGTATATCTGTCCTCATCTTACACACGGCCAACTACATCGCGAGGTTCGCTCGTTTTTTGCTACCTTTTTTCACGACTCGTTCGCGTTTCCTCGCGGGTCTATGAAAGTGTTCTTGGTCTTTTTTTTCAACCGAGTCTTCTTGCTCCTTTGCCTCGCGAGCATGTACACGAGGTTCGACGCGGTTTTTGTCGGTTACGTCCCTTGGTAGTAGTACCTTTTCGCCTGCTTTTTTGCGATGAAATAGGCTGCCTTGTTTGCACCAATGAAATGGGATGCAGTGTTCTTTCTTTTCTTTTTTTTTTGTAGCAGGTTTTTTTCCTCCGATGTGCGTACGATGAGGTTTGCGGTGTCAGAGGTAGCGACTGTGAAGAAATGGACGCATGAATGAATAAACTTTGCAGGTCTCGCTACTTTTCTCTAGCATTGTTCCCTTGAGAAATCGTAATTAGATCATGGTAGGCACGAATGAGTGAATTTTGTAGATTCGTTCGTTTCCTTCCTTATTTGCGTTTTCGAGGAATTCATTTGAAGAGACGAGTTACTTATATAGTGTCGAAGCGAACATCAGGAGTAAACGAATGAATTTTTAACACTTTGCCCCCTTTCTATTTTATTGCTTTTCAGAGGAATTACAGTGGAACAAAGTTATGTTATAGTACTGTGATAAATGCAGGTACGAATTGCTATCTTTCATTTTTATTGCTTTTTTTTTAAGAATTATACGTAGTTAAATATCGCATGGAAAATATCGGATAGAATTATTTATAACATCTATTTATTCGTAACGTGTAGTATTTATAACAACTGCGTAAAACCTCAAACAAAAACAGTTTCTCCGATTGACGGCCGCTCAAAGAGTTAATCTAAACTTTCGCATTTACCGAGTCGCATTAATCAATTATGTCATAATTCATCAATTATCACCATTCGTACTTTTTCATCTCGATCGATCATACCATAAACTACCAATTAATATCGCATTTCGTATGCGCATTGCACATGCACTTATCTCATTTTCCGTCTGAAAGGCATACTTACAGTGGCTGGCAAAAAGTATTCGCACACTTTTTACCACAGAAAATGTTTAACTGGATATCGCGCGTGTTATATAAAACATTTTAATATTTCATTAACACTGTAACGAGACGCGATTATAAACATTACGCTGACAAAATTTCAATCTAATCTAATTAATATAGAAAAAATTGCACAGCACCAAAGGAAGAAACAATAGCAGTAGAATAAGATTTAAGATAATTATAATTAACAATTAGATAAACGAGTGATAGATAGAAATAAGTATAAGTCACCGAAAACCGAAAGACAAAAATTAAATAAATATCAACTAATCGTATAGAAGTTGCAAAATATTTACTGCAAACTTATATTTCCTAGAATATCACTATATACAATACGAATACTCATCTTCAGCATATACATAATAGATTAAAGTTACAGATGATCCCACTAAACATTGAAACTTATTAACCAGTTAGCTGTCTCTGACGAGTACACTTTGCGTTACGACGAGACCTGTGAATAACAAAAATAAAAAACAGAGCAGTCATTACATTGCAACTTCGTTCTACATTATAACAGCCACACGCGCTCTACGTTTGACGAGTATACTCGTTCTTTCTTTGCAACACATTTTTTCAAGTACACATTTTTCAAAGAGAGTTTTCGCAACAACCAACTGATTAATGTTGTAGACGATCGCCTGTTTAAATATCATATTTCCAGAATCGTTGAAAGTTTTATCAACATAACCGTGATAGTTGAATATCATTAGCGTATCAACGAATTTTGAAAACGTTTAGAGCAACACACGTAACATGTGCATAAAAAATGTCGACGACGACAAGTGTGCGAATACTTTCGCCAGCCACTGTACGTATTGCAATTGAACACCGTTGTTCCGTTTGTGCACGCGAGCACGCACGCGTGTCTCCACGAGCAATGCTCGCGATCACCTCGACAGTGTATGGACGCGTGTACGTGACGATAGCCGACTCGTACACCGAGTCGAAAATGTTCTCTCACCGGCGGGACCCGATGGGTTTATGAATAATAAAAAGCGCGGCCGACTCGTATTTTCGACGCGCGCTTTCGCCGCCGCGACCCCAAACCTGCTTGTGAATATTGCGGAAAGTACGTATTTTAATGTGGAGGAAAGTAATTTCACAGCTTTGGAGAAAGCAGAACTTTTGTCTCGTCGGAAATGTTCATTTTCAAAGGATTAATTTCAGGGATTAATTAGGGAAACAGTCGAATTTTTATGGTTTTTCAGAATTTCTCTTTTATCTTATCGATTTGCAAGATAGTGCTTTAGCGATGATAAGAATAATTTTAGAATTTCGTGGCTAAAAAGTTTCTTTTGAATTAGCAAAGTGAAGAGAAATAAATTAGTTAGAAATTTTAGACGAATCAAAGAAGCAATTTTCGAAGGATTTTTACGACGTATACGAGAAACTTCGCGGCTTTTGGAAATTTATCTGCCGGCGAATATCGGAGAAAAGATTTTAACGTCGAGAAGAGCAATTTTAGAATTTCGTGCACGGCAAAAAAGTTTCTTTTGAATTAGGAAAGTGAAGAGAAATAAATTAGTAAGAAATTTTAGACGAATCAAAGAAGCAATTTTCGAAGGATTTTTACGACGTACAAGAGAAACTTCGCGGCTTTTGGAAATTTATCTGCCGGTGAATATCGGAGAGAAGATCTTAGCGTCGAAAAGAACTTCGTCGACAGAGCAGAGAAATTTATTTAATTTGCAAGTCTTAACTCTGAAAGAACCAATTCTTGCGATTTTTACGATGTAAGGAAAGTTTCGTGACTTTTGCAAATTCATCTGCTTGTAAATACCACAGAAAGAATTTTATTGTTCGAATGAATGTTCAGAAGTTCGTGGTAAGTAGACAAATTTAAGGGAAGTTTGATGGTTTTTGAAAGTTGATCTGCTTATAAAGGATTTTAGCGCTGAAAGATGTAATTTCAAAACTCTACGGAAACTAGAAAGATTTACTTAGATCGGAGATTTTAACTTCGAAAGAACTAATTTTTATGCTGTGAGTGAAGTTTAATGGTTTTCCGAAGTTTATATCTGTTTGCAAGTAAAAAGAATTTTATCGCTGAAAGCTTTAATTCTAAAAGTTCGTAGACGATAGGAGAATTTATTTGAATTAGAAATTTTAATTTTGCAAGGTAGAATTTTATAAAATTGTACGATCGGTATTGTCCGTGAACAAAATTCCCAGAGCCTGTCAATTACAGCAGGATCGTGTTCTCGTGTACGAAGTCATGTGGTTCGAACGCACGATTTCGCAGCCCGCCACGTCGAGTCGATGACACTGAATTCGCGACGCACGGATCGATCGAAGTACCGTTTCTAGAACCGATAGTTCGTTCGACATGCTCGGGGATTGTGATTTATCGTCTGCAAACTGTTGCTTGCCATGCTGTCGCCGACACTTGCTCTCTCGCGAGAACCACATTCTACGGGACAAGCATGACCATTCTGCTTGTTAGTCATGAGATAGAGGCGTACGGGACGATCGTAGGGGAAAAATGAATAGCGAAAATCGCGAATAAAATATCCTTAATGTCCACGTCCGAAATTATTATGTACGTCACGTACCAACTTAAAATTTCATTTTCATAGCGTTACATAAGCTAACACGCGTACCTGAATTTTATATCTTCAATCGTTTCTTACGTACAGAACGAGAATAGAACAGAAATAAAAGTATCTCCGGAAGAACTTCGTTTTAGTTTCAGCCTCGTTCTATGGCAACATCTATGCTACATTTTCCCGAAATTTAATTCGCTCTTAAGAGTAAGAAATCTGACTCGACGATCTAACAATATCGATCGATGATCAAATCATATATCACAGTAATCAAGTACAATGACAAGCGTATAAATAGGAAAGTTGCTTATACGAAGTGCAAGTTTGCTTAATTTCGAACTATTGTTCGAGCTGAAGATTTCCAATTCCACGGTTATGGTACTTGGCAAAATGCGAACAATACAAAATTAGTGGAATCTACGCGAGTGAATCTGTTTATATGCTCGCCGCTATATATACAACGATTCTTCTTAAAATCTGACTAAAGATTATAATTATTCTAAAAAATTCGTTAGTTTGGCCGAACCTGCAATGAAAAAGCTGCACGCTTCGAGCTTCTTACTTGCTGCGGCAATCACCATAACGCACGTACAACGAACGATTTAAAAGTGAGCACAGCGAAAGGCTGGAGTTAAAAATTTCTGCAATCGCGTAAGAATGCACGTGCATGCAAAATGTTAGCTGGTTACCGTAGCCAGCCGTTTTGTTCACGAAAGATTCCAGATAAGAGGATGAACAGCGCGCCGCATGTTCCAGCACGTGAAACATCTTCGTGCGCGCGCGCACTCGTGCGAATCGGCCTGATAGTGTCATCTGAACGCACGAACAAGGGATAGGTATGCATCCCTCGCGAAGAGCATTGCCAGGATTTTTCTGCCAACTTGCGTCGAACGAAAGAATTTATTCAAGAGAATCGAATGGAACGGTTAAGTTACTTGTGCGATTATTATACGAGTTAATTAGGGCTCCATTCTTGTCTCGTTATTGATAACAACCAAAAGGTTATATCTTTTAAATGTTAGTTCCTGTTCGGAGAAAGCATTTCGTGTGTTCTTTCAAGGTCGTGGAAGTTTCATGGAAACGCGAATGCAGTTTAAAAATTATTCCTCAGATCGATAGCGATCGAACATTATTTTGTTCGATGTTTCTCGGAAGAGATCGATGTAACATTTTATATTCTTAGAAAGAAATTGATGTTTTTCCTGCTATAAAATTTTTCCAACTAGCGTTCTCATTTTAAAATGAATATTTTGGCAGATTGAAACCTACCAAGTTTGAAATTTCGATACAGAAAACTATCTATATATGTGCCATATTGATTAAACGTAATCGTTTAGGATTTCCAGATTACAAGATTATTTGTCTTATTATTTTGGAAAATTTGTCTTAAATATGTATCTCTGTCAAGTTTAGCAGATTCTACTTGCAGGAACGTTTAGCAAAGAATTTAAAAGACATTCGCCTTACGAGAATAACTGGCGTATAACAGGAACATGCAAAGCTGTACAACTAGAGAAGTCGTGCTATGTTTGCCGAAGAATACGAACATATTAAGACCGTAATACCTAATTAATACGTATTACCAATTTTCAATAAGTATATCGATATTTCTCACAACTTTGAACTTGAAATGCTCGAAGAAAAATTTCAAACTGAAAAATTAGAGATTTTCTAATCGATGTCGACGTCGATACGAAAGCTGTTAACGAAGCGTTCAAAGACGTCGAGCGTAAAAATTGAACAAGGTTAGCGTATAGTAATTTTCAAGAATTCGTTCTTTAAACATGGTCCGTAATAAAACCTGCTTGAACATCGATATCATCGATGTATGCGTGTAGTATTCCCAAGAAATTGCTTGGAAACAGCGTGAAGCCGACTTCCCTGCTCGTGATGGAAGAGGGCAACACCCAAAGGGGTTAAAGACTCGTAAAGTCGAGCGAGGAAAGGGTCAACATGGCGGGGAACATAAATCTCTGCTAGTCTTTCTCGGTGGCCACTACAACCAAGTCGAAGGGCAACTTAAGAACCGACGAAGATGAAAGATGAGCGAGAAGCGGTAGGAAAAAGATAAAAGAGGAGGTGGTGCTAGCGAACGAGAAGGTAGTAAGGCCACGAGTCACGAGCAACCTTTCCATTGCACGGTCCCTTTGCTGTCATAATTAGAGTCGGGGGTTGAGTAATCATGGACTTCGTAGCGACTCTTCTTTTTTTTCTTCTTCTTTTTTCTCTTTAGAAATACCACGACAACAGCTTTTCGAGAAAATTTCAAAGTTTATTTAGGCATACGTACTACGAATGGAATTTTCGAACAGATAATAGTACAGCGTCGTAGTCTCGGTTATCCGAATCCCGTTTAACCGAAGTTTCGTATCATCCGAGACGCTTCCAACTTTTTTCTTCGAGATTTTGACACGACGAGTACGAAAGCATAGATAGTGAAAGTTAATCAAACTTCCGACCGATCAAATAATTAATTAAACCTTTTCTACGACTTTATTCTACGATTTAAGAACACCGATACAACTTTCCGTATTCTTCGAAGTGAATTCGTTCCGCTCACCACATCGGATAATGGAGGTTCTATATGTATTTTCCGTATTAATTACAATTGTACGACGACTACGATTAAAAAATTTGAAAACCTTCAACTTTTAAGCGTTAGGCGTAGAATTTACAATACGGTTAGAACGAACTTCGAATAAGTCGTTAATGCAAAATGAAATAAGTGATTGCAGAAAGCAAGCAGCCACTAATTGCCGTTAATTTCGATGATGTAGTCTGGCCTCGACCCTCGATCTACCTGCTCGAAGAGCCACGACCTTCCATTGAAATAGATGCCATTTAAAACGCATGCTACGACAATTCTCTTTTACAAAGTCAGTCCACGTTTCCGTAAGACTTTACGTACGTTATTCTGACGTACAGAATCAACTAATTCTGACAATAGCGAGGAAAAGAAAGCTAAAACCTATGGAAATATACGAGTTTCATAGTATGAACGTACAATGGACCTACGTATAACGTGGACGATACATTCTGCGCTATAAGAAACAGCGTCGTGTACTCTGTGTACGATGATATGCGTTACCAATCACACGTATGCATTACATACCGTGCCGTGAATAATTATAAAGACAATCCTAATTTTAGATAATGAATTTTTACTTTCTAATAATAATTCTAATTTTAGAATAAAGAGATTTTAGATAAATTTAGATAATGTTAATAAAACAAAACTTGAGAAAATCATATCGTTATATCATTTCATAATATAATACGAAAGAAGACCGAAGATGCGACAAATTTTCTTCTTTCAAATTAACTTGTTAGATATACTATATCTTAACTTATTTAAAGTTACATTGTGAATATCCGCCTATGATTTTATTTATCTTCAAAGTTTAATAATATTTTCTACAGGTGACTACTGGCGACCGTAAACTTTGCTCGCTAGAACTTCCCACATGTTCTCGATCGGGTTCGTATCGATACTGACTATGGTAATAATTCTATTAGGAAATCTTAAACCCATTTTTTTCAGCAGCATTGTCACGTTGAAAAATTCTCCTTTCGATTTCTATTTCAATTACGAAAAACTACAATTCGCCATGTAACGTCAGGTATTCTACAGCCTTCGATTTGTCTTTTACTATCAGAATTTCGCACAACACGTTCAAACACGATCAGTGTTTTGTCGCGAGTATCAAAGAAATAATACAGAAAATGTGTTCGTGTCTCTGATTTATCTAATAATCTCTAATATAAGACCGGACTTCGCAGAGAACGACATTGAAACTGTACGAAAGACAAAACAGAAAGAAACAAAGTAAGAAGAAAAAGTCAAAAAACAAGAAGCGACAACGAGTAGATGTAAATTGTACGAGAAGAGAATTAGAAAGAGCCGCAGCCCTAAATTCCTCCCTCGCCGGGGTGCAAACGATTTCAAGGGTCGTTACCGGCCCCTCGAAGTCCGCGACGAAAGCCAAGCGGCCCGAAGGACACCACGGGCCCCGTGCCTCCGTCTTTCTCGGCTCGTTATTCCGGTCAGGGACCACCTCCTGGCGTGGCGGCGGTCCTCATTGTAGGACAAGTAGTCGACGACTCTCTTTCGCCTCGAAGGGTCGGGAAAAGCAACACCGACAACGCTCGAAGGTCGTTATGAAGCGAAACGACCAGGCGCCTACCGATCCTTCTCTCTCTCTCTCCCTTTCCCTCTCTCTCTCTCTCTCTCTCTCTTTCATTTCTCTTCTTCCCTTTCATCCTCTCGCTCGTCCACCGATTGTCCAGTGGATCCTCACGCTGAGATACCTCCAGCTTCCTACGCGTCCATTTCACCTAATCTCTGCCTCGACTCGTGTTCGGGTCTGTAACCATTGCGACTCGCAGTCTACCGCGAGAATTTCGTTCTGTCTTAGAGTGACCTCCTCGGTCTGGAATCTCCAATCTTTTTGAGCAGAGAGGGACGTTAAAGAAAACGCGTAACTTCGCGAAAGACACGCGTTCCATTTTGTTGGCTTGAAAAATTACGACGATATTAATATTCGTCTATTGTTACAAAATTTCTTGCAACATAGCGACTCGACGTCGTCATGCGCTATACTCCTTGTTCTGCAATTCTCATTTTCATACGTCGCGTAGATAAATCGGTTAGTGGGTACCTTTGCCGAGTTCGAGAGTCTGCGATTTTCACCAATTGCGTGTTCATTTTCCATTCGCAGATACGATGATCATTTATTATTCGTGTCATGGTACCACGCCAGAATAATTTACTTATAATTCTCAACGAGAATTAATTGTAAACTACTTCCAAATAAAAAAAAAAAAATTGTCCATTCGCGTTATTCTGAAAAATTACGAAGATACAATATTCGCCTATTTGTAGAACGTTGCCTACGAGATAACAAAATGGGATTTTACTCTGCGTCAGAATGTCCTTTTCCTTTCGCAATTGTCAACCTGTCGATGATACCGTAGATGAACGTAGATCCGAAAATATTCGACGTTATAACGAACGTTGTCGTTCGTAAACGATTCTATTTTTATAAACGCTATTAAAAAGACAGAGCAAATGCAGGAATTTATTTCACTTACTAGATATTACAACGAATACTGTACGTCGGATGTTTGATTTACTTTCGCACATCGTGCGCATTCTCTGCGTTTTTACGCTTTTAATTTTCCCACAAAACACGCGGTCTGATAGTAAGAGACGATCGTACCGGGAAACGAGAACCGCCTCCTTTTCGTTTTTCTCGACATTCCCGCGTCGGCATGCGCACGAGTCACACCATAGCTTGCAAGACGATTAACAAAGGGACTTACGCGTAATTAAACACTGCAATTTCCTTATCTACGCAACGATGGGGATCGAGTAATTAATTCTGCTGGCTCGTACGAGTAACTATAGAAGTTAACGTTATTTAACAGTGGAATTAAAAAATTCCTTAACGTAATTGTTCTTAGATTGTTGTCCCCGTAATTTGTTCGAGAATTTCCAATGTTTTTTTTTTTAACCATAAACGAGAATCCAGCGATTAGTTAGGATTCTAGTAGTAAAGTTTTCGCTTTGGTTTCTCCAACTATGAACGTAGAATCTTCCACTTTCACAACTATCCTAATTATAGCAAGAAGTTGTTTAATAACGGAATTAAAAAATCTGCTGGAATAACCCGCTCGAAATTTTCGTTTCTGTAATTTGTCCCGCAATGTTTCATGTTTGGCGAACGATTAGAAACCAGCAAGCGCTTCATTCCCAATCCAAAATCGACCAGCGAAATTCGAATATCTATTCGATTACTAAAAGCGCGATTACAACAACTGAAAACCAGCGAATTGAAACAACGTTTCAAGAAATTCTAACCGTTAGTCGCTTCATCAGAGATCAATTAAATATCAAAAGTTCATTACGCTTAATTCACAATTTCAATTTCAATCGTCTGTCCAATAACAGTCGACGTAAAATTCCTTTTTAACCGTTAAACTGCACGTCTTGACACTTTGTTAATTGCAATTACGTAAAGAGAATGTGATAAGATTAAGGAAACGCTGGCTAAAGTTTGAGCTTAAAGAAACAGAACTTGCAGAATTTTCTACAGTAAAATTGAAATATTCCAATACAATTTTTCATTATTCTATAATAATTTTCTATAGTGAGATTACAACAATTTTGCTGCAATTCTTTATAGCAATCTACCATACGCAAAGAGTTAAAAAACACGGAATTCACACAACGTTACAAGATATTTTAAAATGTAGAATACAAAATTAATCGCTCGCTCGATCATATTCGTTATAAGATACTGCGCTATTGATACTAATTGTTATACTGATTCGCTAGACTGATTCCTTATTCTTATTCGTTCGACTGACGATCTCCATGACTCGATACTAATTCGCGCGAATGACTATGTCTGGAGAACATAATCGTCTATTTACACTGATCGAGGGGAGTACCGGAAGTTTGAACTTGTCGTCGGTTGTCGGTTGCACGTAGCGGCGAAGTTGCTTTGTCCAGAGTTTGTTTATTACATTACGTGCGTCGTACAGTGTTAATCCTCTGTGACAAAACAATTACGTGAGCTACAATTCTAATATCTTGATTATGCAGCGGTGAAGATAATAAAAAAGGATAATAAAGGACGCGGATCAAGATAGTGCCCGATGGAAGATCTTGTCATATAGTTAGCCCTTAACGCTCCATGTTTGCCTCTCAAGCACCATCGATCTTCTAATTGTACTAATTGTAAATTGTACTATCGAAGAAGTTTCGAGACCAGATGTGATTATTGATTACACGAGTAATATAGGTAGTGTAGGATATGCATCGACATATTGTTCTTTTGGGGATTAGAAACAAGCGTAATAAATACTTTAGAAGATTTCTCAGAAAAGAAAAGAAGAAAGCGTTTTGTCACACTATAATTTGTCAAATTATTAGCAAGTCAGCTGGTGAGTAACTTTCGGAATAACAATGAGTATGGCGGGCCTTCCGCAACAGATAAGGAAGAACGTTTAGGTGGAAAACTGTTGCCGAAAAAGAAAAAGTGTCTTGTTCACCAAAAGGAAGCAATGCGGTAAAAAAACAGACAGTTTTCTACTGTGAAACCTGTGAACGCAGACCGCGTTTTAAAAAATTGTACACAAAAATTATTCAATTATAATTAATACAAATATTGTAATCAAAATTATATTACTTCTGAGATGAATAAAAATTGTTTTGAATGACTTTAACGCTAGAACCACCATGCCAGTCGAATTTTACAATTTTATTTCCAAATTTCTACTTCGTGTTATATCTTTTGATGTAATGACTTTTTTGTAACGATAACGATTTTGTATCAAGGCTACTTATAGCAATACCAGTCAAAATGACTGGTACTTGTCAAAGTCCTACAGTCTGTTTATCGAACCCCAATTAACCACTTTCCTCGTTTTGTACAACTTCGCACGCGTTTTTTAAATTTTTACTACGTATCATTCGATACGATGATATCACTTATGAGGAAAATTGCGGATCGATCGCTAGATCGCCAGATGCTAATACTGGAAACACCACAGCAGTCAAAACGATTTTATAAATGTGCCGACCCTCGTTTAGGAATCGTGGTCCCAGATGGATTAATAATAGCAAAAATGAACTACATAACATGGAATTGTTTCTGTAAGAGAGCAATAAATCAGTAAATATAAAAATATTCTATTATTACGTATTTTGTAAAGACTGGTTTTGCTAGAAATAGCTTCGTGTTAACTATCGGTAGTTCTAGTGTTAATATTTACACATCATTGTAGCATTTAAAATCTGACACTTAAAAACTTGCAAGTCGAAGTACGATGAGAATAAGTTACAGTTGCCAGTCGATTTTCACAATTAAAAGTCGCTGCGTTAAGGGTTGGATAAAAGTAAATAGTTAGATCGCTATCATTGCACCACGAGCGTGCAGTCGTGTCCTCGTTCACGCGGTTCACGATATTTCCACGACGGCGGTGTGGCAGCGACGCTTAACGTCCCCGCGAAATTGTAACGGTGGACCATGCGAATTTACGGGCAGAAACCGGTGCAACGTCGGTTTCGTCGTCGGCTGTTATCCCGCGAAACAAACTGCTCGACGTAATTTCATAGGCCATAACCACGTTTATTCTTTGCCTGTTCGCCTCACAACGCTATGGCACTCGCGCGATCGCTCGAATAATCGAATCTCGAGTATTTAGACGGCAAATAAACGAGTCGTCAAGCTGCTGTTTCAGTAACAAATCGTTTTCACGTTCAGTCAGCCACGATTGTTCTACGAATTTCTACGCAAATTTACGTTTTTACGAATACAAATATGTACAAGATACTCGTGCAGTTTGTTGTCGGTTATTCTACACGTAAAAATAGAACTGAAATGTCATGTAGCAAAAAGACCATAAACGTATCGTGACAAAAATATATGTACGTCAATATTCCTTGCCTTAGTTTAACACAAAAGAAGATAGGATGCGTAATGTTCGTGGTACGCGTTGATATGAAACGAAGGGTCCATGGGAAAAAGAGGAAGGACATGTTTTAGTGTTTCTCGGGAAAGAAAATTGGCTTTTCGCCAATGTCACAACTTGCTATTTTCTCGTGTGTTAAAATAGAAGATCATTTGAAATCTTCATTTTCAATGTTTACGAGTCTTCAGATATTCCCGTTTCTTATATCGTTCCTCTTTGACATTGTTCGTTTTTTCATTGTACAATCTAATTTTTTATTGCTTCTCGATTATGTTGGCTGGTCACCTGTGTCTTATCTTCTGTGAAACTGAGAAAATTTTAATTCGCAATTTAGTTCTAAGGAATTCGTTAAAATCGACATTTGTTCACATGAGAAATTGACATGTTCATATGTTTAGTATCTGTTTGCATGATTCTACCGTACTACGGTTTCCTTTCAATTTCGTTATGGTTTCTAAATTAGTCGCAGAATGAAAAGCGCGCGTGAAGAAATGAGAGAAAATCGCCGTGAAATTCTGTCTGAGAAATTCAATGGCATATCAATATCGATAAGTATGTTTAGCTTTGCGTATTCATACCCTTGTTCTAACTATTTCACAAAGCATTTATGGACATTTTATGTATAAAAATTCGCGACGATGTTTCGTCAACGCTTTCACATCAAACTACGAACTTGGCGAACTTACAGTTCGAAAAGTGCACAAAGGCAGCGATGTAAAACGGTTTAGTTTAATTTCTGGAATAATAAGTGGCACAGAATGATAAAGAAAAATAATAATCCATGAAAATGGCGAGAAAAAGAGTGTACGTAAATACGTTCGAAAAAGACCTTTCGTGCTATAAATCCGTGGTCCTCCTGACCTTGTTAAAGTCGTATCTCGGGAAGATCTTCAGCACGTACGGCAGGTTTCAAGAGCATACTTGCCACCTGGCGGCCAAGCATCTTCGCCTTCCTCCCCTTTCCTTCCTCCATCATTCCTGCTGCTGTTGCTTGCTTCCTTTCGCAGTTACGCGACAAAAACTAGTCGCATGCTTAGCTAAATGCTCTCCCGTTGGCTCCTTGTCCTTGGCCCTCGTCCTTTTAGAAAGAAGCCGATGCCGTCAGTTTCTTCCTCGCGATGGCCACCACGTTCCCTCTCTGTCTTCGCGTTCCATTCGACATCGACGCATGAAAACGATCGGGGCAAAGGGAAGCAGTAAGAACGATTCCCGAAGAACGTCTTTATGTGCATTTTGTTTTTTTCTTTCCATTTAACACATCGACCATAGTTTTTGCGCAAATCGTACGATAATTAATCTTAAGATCGAATCAACTTTCGCCTGGAACCGTTACATTTCTCTAAGGATTCTTTTCAAGGACCAAGGTCTCGGTTAAGATTTTCAGTTCAGGCAATCGGATTTTATCAAACGCCGATTAATTTTACTTGATGGTTTTAACTTGATCGATTTATTATTAACGCGAGCCAACTGCTTCTTTTACTCGTCACTGTAGCGCGGCTAAATTATAAGAAAGATACGGAGTAAAAATTACTTAAAAATATTTAAAAATAGGATTGTTCGCGATCGAACGACGAGCAAAAGCGATCGAGTTTTTAAAAATAGAAGGTGATTCGTTAAATGTTATTAACGCGAACCAACGCGTTCTTCTTAATCTGTGTATTTCCTTTACGCGTTGTTACAATACAGTCGAATTATAGAGAGAAATAAGCGTCGAAATTCTATAAAATGAGAAAGTTGGAAAGTAAGTAGTCAAATGGCATTTGGAAACAAATTACCTCAGCTTCGAGCGTTTAGGAGATTAATATCATTTTAATTGGTTCACATTTTAATTTCTTATAATGTCGGGTTTTACTATAACGAACGTTAATGTTAAGAATGAAGAACAGAACAGAGTGAGAAGTATAAATGTAAATCAAGCGAAGGCATCGCATCGAACTTTTACGAACGTGCTACGCGAACGTTTTAAATTTCCTGAAACGCTTGACGGAAGTCAAGCCGTTCACAATATTGCACGTGTTCTTCCACTCGTAGCGCCATTAACCTCGACAATTGCAGCCAGTAACCCGATGTAAGTGTCCTACGTGTCTCTCGTATGCTGCGCCATTTACATAGGTACTGCCATGAATTCCGAACTTCTGATTTTATGACCGCGAAACGCCGTACCACTTTTACAACGGCTGTAACGCATACGTTTCTTCACAAAAAAAAAAAGAAAAAAAAAACACGTGCTCCATTTTGTTATTCTTAAAAGTTAGGAAAATATAATGTTCGCCAATTTTTACGGAATTTTCTATTCGTTTTGTAGGTAGATCTGTTGGCTTGGCAACTAAGTGATTGCGGATTTTGTCAATACCGCTTAATGACAAAATCCGCAATCACTTAGTTGCCGACCCAATATTTGTTGATTATTTAAGATATAATATTAATTAATATTAAATTTAATATAAAATTAATTAATATAATACTACTTAAGATATAATGATACGAATAATTACTTCGATTTGTTTAATTATTAGGAACTTGTAAATTCATTAATTTTTCTCCTGTTTAATAATAAAAAATGTTGTCCTTACGTATTTGACTATATCTTTATTCTCCGAAGAAAGAAATTTTTGGAAAGATACAATATAAAGATCGAAGAAGATATAACATAGGATAATTTAATTTGTCATCCTTTGATAATTAACAAGTTGTCTCTTTCTTTTACTAGGCAAACAATATTCAGGAAGGAGCCGAAAGATACGGCGAAATATCGTTAAATGTTTCTTAGACAGCGTCTAATGGAAAACGAAATTTCATTCTCTGGTCCTCTTACTTTTCCTTCATTTTTCCAAGAAAATAATCCGCAAAAGCGTACTATAAGACGCGGAAAAATCTTAGGTAGCATCAGAAAGATCATTTTCTCCTGCGCCAAACACTAAGATCCCGTTGCCTGTTTCCTGTTATACACAGCTCTTACCTCGTTCACCGACTACAGTTACCCAAACAAATCGCTTTTCCAGGTACTCGAACAACCCGATTATCTGCATCGTCACTGGTAGGAAAGTCACCTAAAGCAAACGTAAGCAACGTACACTGCGCTGCTGTAACACTAAAACGAGTATTCTCGATCGAACGATAAATTCGGTTCGATTGCTCGTCCTCTCGCAGTGGTCAACGTCGATCGAATTGGTCGAGAAAAATTCGTGCAGCATGGAATATCTTTCAAAGGATGATCTTCTCGAAGACGTTCACTTTTTCGAGATGGATTTTTCTTTGAAGCGCAGGAGCTCGACTCATCTTCTATTTCGATTCATTTAGAAAATGGGATACGAATATATATAACACGTTTACTGTCACGGTTATTGCATTTTTCAAGCCGGTTAAAAGCAAGATAAACTTCATGGACTAGCAGAAATCTTCCACGAATGATCTCGATAACATTGTCGGAATAAAGTGGATATTTTGCGACAAGCGTTATGATTGCATTGCGAATATTTATGCGACTTCACATCGTGTCAAGTCCTCTACTTTTTGCAGTTTATGCGTCCACAAATGTACCATAAATGCATAGAAATCCGCAGTTTAATCGTGGTGTAAGATATTTCGCGACTAATCAGAGCGAAAGATGCAGAAAATTCGCGAGGCGTTGACAATTACGAATTAATTAACGCTACCATAGTCAAACTGACCGGTTCTACAATTTTATTTTCAAATTCTTACTTCGTGTTATATCTTTTGATGTAACGACTTTTTTGTAACAATAACTAAAAGAATAATATAATTTTATTTTGTTTTCTATGTATTCAAACTGAAAATAATTTTGCATCAAGGCTACTTATACCAATACCAGTCAAAATGACTGGTACTTGTCAAAGTGTACAAGACTGCTACAACCTGTTTATCGAACTTCAATTAACCAGTTTCCTCGTTTTCTACAACTTGCTACATGTTCTTAAAATTTATCGTTCGATATGATATCAGTTATCAGGAAAATTCCAGATCGATCGCTAGATGCTAACACTAAAAATACAGTAGTAAAAACAGTAGTCAAAACGACTGGTTCTACAATTCTATAAATGCGTCAACCCTCGTTCAGGGATCCCAGATGGATTGACAATAGCAAAAATCTACTACATAACATGGAATTGCTTCTGCAAGAAAGTAATAAATCAATAAACATAAAAATATTCTATTATTACGTATTTTTTAAAAACTGGCTCTGGTAGAAATAGCTTCGTGTTACCTATCGCTAATTCTAGTATCAATAAATAGATCTTGTAAAATCTTAAACGCGGCTCATAGCCTAATCATGCAAAAGAATTATATCGATGAGGAATTATATATTGAGACGTATTATCCGGCCAAGTTGGGAAGAACCGAGGAAGAAATTTCGGAGAAGAAGGAAGAAAATGATGGCAAAAAAGAGAAAATGGCGAGAAGTGCGAGAACGAGGAAACGGGAACGCTGAACCGTTATATTCCATCTGCAGAGGCGAACTGCACGGAACATAGATCGCACGACGCCTGCAGTCGCGACTAGGATCGTGACGTCATTTCGTCACGCGCCATCAAGCGTCTTCGTCGACTTCGTCGTCATCGTCGATCAACCTTCCTTCTTCGTCGGCTACTGTGCACCGGTTGAAACGTGACGAACGAACATGGTCGAGGCGCGACCAAAACACGTTGAAGACGCTGCTGAATCCTTGAAGATCCGCTGTCGCCATCAGATCGCATAATATGGCTGTTCGTCTCATGAAAATCGATTATGACGCGTTTATTACATGTGTGTTCGTTTGTAAGACGAGACACGTAGTTTCATAGCAAGGCAAGGTTCAATTATTCACGAGAAGTGATCATCGATAGAGATCAGCAGGACGATGGAATTTTTTTCCATTTTGTATTGTGTTCTTTTTTTTAACACGTAGATAACGTTCTGTTCTATCGCAACAGAATTCGATAAGATATTTGGTTAGAGAATCTTCTGTAATTCCTTTTCCAGCGAGATCTACGTATAAATAAGATTACAAGGTAAATGAGCCGGGAAAACTCAATCGACCCTACTACGTTCTTTTGGTTATTATCGACCCAGTTCTATTTTTATATTGTTAGAACGTGTCTGAAGTTTGAGTTTGAGGAAAATAATTGACGAAAGTACATGTAAATAGTAGTGGATAAAAGAAATGTTATTATGCGTGCGCGTATGCGTGTGTATATATGTGTATTATATTTACACGACCTTTCGATTAAATATGTTAAATAATAATAAATCCCTAGGATATTAGAAAATCTTCCTCTCTTTATTGGAATAAATGCAAAATCGGAATATCAAAATTCAAGAATCGTAGTAAAATTGAAGTTAAATATTGTTTCGATACTGATCGAACATTTTTTACCAATAAAGAAGAAATTTACATACGCTTTGTTTTACTTAGAAACACTTTGTAATTTAAAGTACAGGAATATTCGTTTGCTTCGATCAATGGAAATTTCGACGATGATAAAATAATCATCTACTTCGAAATGAGATGTAAGTTCGTTTGCTGTATCCTACCCAGACGGTCGAGGCACCGCTAATCAAAATCAAACGATATCGAAATTAAACAACAGTGTTTTCTTTCTCCTCCTCTTATCTACAAACGAACGTGCACGAAAGCGTGAAACACAGATTTGAAGTAATTACAATTCAATGAATTGCGCAATTCGCTAACTTTGAAAATAGTATGCAAGCCCATTCATCAACTTGGGAAGAGATATCGGTCTGTTTAATTCTGAAAGAAACCATCGGTGTAACGAATTCGCATCTACTTAAACACACAGAGACGTGGACAAACTAAGCAAACCTTGGTAGGATTATTCGATCGATGGAAACGCGACCACTTGGATATCTTGAACCAAAGAAAGGACTTACACTACCTTCAAAACGAACGCTATATATCTACGTCATTAGATAATCATTTATTATTCACGCCAGAATAATTGACTTATAATTCTCAATGACAATTGATTGTAAACTGCTTCCAAATAAAAAAGGAAATACATCTCGTCACTCTCCCTTTTTCTTTTTTCTTTTTTACAAAACAATAAAATCACAAGTCTCCCGTTCATCAGAATATAAAAAGCGATAGGACCGAAATGTATTAACTTTCTTCGTTCAAAGTTAATCTCGCATTTGCTGCAAATATCTCCCTTTAAACGACCACACGAAAATTCCTAATTGCATATTTTTTACCAACAGCGTACTCCGTACATGCATCGACTCAAATAAGAGATCACACAGACATTCTCGTTTCTATCTTTCTTCTTCTGTTAACCGAATACAGCCGCGTCATCGCGTTGTCGTTCTCATAGTTGACAATGGACGGGCTGTGTGTCTAATTAGCGGTTGCCAGCGGCACTCGCGATGCAAATCTATCTAAGGGAGAAGAAAGGGCGAGAGACAGAGACAGAGAGAGAGAGAGAGAGAATGCAAGCTGGTGGTTGCTCGGTGGCGGAAAAGCTCCTTCGATCGAGATTAAGAATCCGAACCGGGTGAAATCGTTTTGTGCTACGTCATCGGGGCCATTGTGCCTGGCCCTGGTCTTATCGCTTTTCCGAGCGTGTCGCGGCAAAACCGACCTCGACGATACGTGCTTCTCTATCCCTTTCTCTTCCTCTCTCTTTCATAGACGACCGCTCATCCGTGCATTGTTATTCAGAGAGCAGAATGTGAGCATCGTTGCTTTATTTCGTTTGACGGTACGCACCTTGCAATCGAATTACACGACAGCCGTGCAATGGGAATTATTCAGACGCGTGAAACCATCTTTCCAGTTTCTTCTGATTTATTCGATCGTCTTGTTCAATTGTTGGCGAGCTAGCTTCAAAAAATCTATATCGATCGAACAAGTTAGGTCTGAGAAGTCGTAGCATTTGAGATTGGAATTCGAATTACGTACAGACGTCCTGTTCGATTCTTCTATTCGAATTGATTTTGGAGCAGGTAAGGCTTGTTAGCGGGTCGTTGCTGAAGTTTCGTTGAAACGATGAAAGTGTTTTCGTTGTACAACTAACTTGAGATTAAACTAACAAGACTAAATTTAAGGAATTATTTAAATAAATCGTTTCATTCGCTTTTTTTTTTCCTTTACGATTGGATCGATTTTGTAGGATTTAGTCGTCGATTGATAAATTTGTATTATCCAAAGGAAATTTGATTAATTGCGAAAGTTTACAGGTTGAAAGAATTATCAAATAGATTATTTTATTCGATGTTTTAATTCCATTGATTTTAGAAGAATCTCATCGTCGTGTTATACGAAGAATGGAAAAAACATTCCTTCCAGGATATTTCGATGACAAGTTGATTTTATTAAAAGTATATCAACGATCCTTGTAATTGCAAAAGTAAATCGTAACGTATAATCCATAGATCCAGAGATAAACATTTCTGTAAGCGACCAAGGCACATAAAACTACAAATCGTTAAAACATTAACATAAAAGAAATTTGCTTAGTTCATCGCTCTCTACTGCTTCTTAGAAAATAATTCAAATTGTTATACTTTGTCTAAAACTGTCATATTATAATTTAATAACGGCTATTATATGGCTAATATAAAAAATAGTGAGTTTGAATGAGCTCGTTGGTCGAGCAGAAACTCTGGAAGAAGGGGGTGACGGTTCCACCCCAGATGAGCGGATAAGGGGATCGAGGCTTCTCGATTCCGTGCTGCATGGATGGTCAGTGATTCAGTCAGGTGTATCGATGTGCCTCTTCAAGGTGTGCCGTAGTTCCAACACAAACGTTTACGAGCCACGTCAAGTTGCTCCGCAATATTCTCAATAATACGATCTAAAATATATAAGCTGTCGAATAAAATTATTCTTCAGATTTTTAGTCCAGTTCTTCAGGTACGTCAATTTCGAAGAAAAAGTGGCGCGTTCGCAATGCAAACGTTAGAGTACGTGGCTGTGAAATATTCTTAATAGTACAATGCGAGATAAATAAGACGTTGAACAAGATGGTTTTCCAGATTTTTTATCAACTTCTTCACATAGGTAGATAAATTAGAGAGGAACTTTTTAATTGTTACTCATCAAAACGTTATACGTCATATTTGCATATTTTCCTCGTCAGTGTAAAGAGTGCAAAATTTATTTATATATTTTTAGATGGGTTTATAGAAGTAGGTAATTATAGATAAGAGAAGAAATCGGTTTTCAGGTATTTTTAAAATAGAAGGTTATAAAAATATATAGGTAAAATATCTGAAAGGGTAGGAAGTTATTATTATTAAAATGAGGAAGTGATTTTTCTCGTGTCACAGTTTCTATTTTCTTTTCCTTTTCTATTTTCACTTGGAATAGAATTATAAAATTAACTTTCCCTTCTCTCATATTTGTTTCATATTTTTTATTTTCCTGCATGTTAGATTATACAAATTACGGACAAAATGGTTTAAAAATATACTTTGCCACATCTATGTTCTCAGATTATGCACAGAAATAAAAGAATCGATTGTTTCAAAGATACATACCGTTTTGAAAATCTCCCAATTTTAACGTCGAACACGTGATATATCGATCGAATTCATCCTTTGCTTATTCTGAAACCGCACGATTAACCTCGATGAAGATACTTGCTTTGGCTTCTGTATAATTTACACGATAACCACTTTAATCTACTTTTACCATAAGACCTTCTAAATAACGCAATTTATATTTAATATAATTTCGCGTACATTATATTTATATCTATATTTTACAACAAAAAGTTTACGTTTGAAGATAAAATCTGAACACGATACAAAGATTTTAATGAGAAACCCAATACGATCGAAAAGTTCTGATCAAAAATTACAGTGAAATCACAAGAGTCACGTCTTTTCTAATTTACTCTATGGAATTTGAGCCAATCAACGTTTTATTCGGTTAATTTATTTTTCTTCGATCCTTCGACATGTTCTGTAAAATTGAACCGAACCGGTTACGTATTATTCACTTACTATACTTCCAAATAAAAAAGGGGAAAAAGAACTAGCTCATAACGTTTCTTCGATCTACTCTAAATAATCTAAAATTTGATCAAGTAGTCTATGTATTATCGATTTATCAAATTTCAAAGTAGACATAATCGAAAATAAAGGCGATGAAAAAATTGGAACAAAGACCCGAAGCAAAGTACACGTTTCTTCGATCTTCTCTGCGAAATTTAAACAAGTCCATTACGTATTATATATTGACTTATTATATTTGCAAACAAAAGGAATAAAAACCAATTCCCGAGGAAAAAACATTCCTTCAATTCACTTTACGGAATTTATCCAACCAGAGAATATATGGCCAATTTATTAAATTTCAAAGTACCATAATCCAAAGACGATTCGAAAAAGTTCTAACGAAAACCTAAAACAATTGTTTGTTCGATATTTGCCACAAAACTTAAGCGAACGTGTCGCGTATTATTATATATTAATTAGAAAGAAACCGATAAAACCAGGTCGATAAACAAATGAAAGGAGCACTGACCTACACCCACTATTAAAACAACCTATCTTTTTGCAAACGTTGCCAGCCGTAAATTCTCGAATGACCGCAAATCGTCAGTTCCTAAGCAAAATACCGTCCCTCGACCAATTAGCTGCCAATTAAGGATACCTGCCTGTTTCTTTGTGGAAGAAGCGTGGCGAACGTGGTTCGCACCTGTCCTCGTAATCGATTCAGTATCGCCTGGCGCAAATGACTCGGCTCGAGGAACGCGATAACGATAATAAGAGGGGGATTACCGAACGATAATGAACGATAATGAAAATGAAGTGACACCGAAGGTATCGAACCTGTAATTCTTCAACACCGTGGTAACGTTGTATCGTAAAAAGTCTGCACGTAAATTTCTACCTACCTCATGAATGTCTCCCTACAACCTTTTCTGCGAGAACTTCGGCTACGATACAGATACGAAGCTTTACGTGCCTTTTCTACGATGACGTTATCTTGCAGGAAAATTGAATGTTGATCGTTCAGGAGAATGACGTACGAGATCGTGAGATTGTTGCGGGTATTGGTGCTTGATTTCTCTCCTTTTCGCGTTTTTCTTTAACGTAGGTTAAGTGTCGTACGACGATACCTTACGCTTTCGGAATTTTAGGTATTTCAGACATTATGTATATCTTAAATGGTTCAGACGTTTAAAAATCTTAGAAACTTTAACCATTTTAGATAGTTCAGGTGCTTTAAAAATATTAAAAACTGTAGATACTTTAAATAGTTCAGATGTTTAAAAATGTTAGAAACTTTAACCATTTCAGATAGTTCAGGTATTTTAAAAATGTTAGAATCTGTAGGTATTTTAGATAGTTCAGGTGTTTTAAAAATCTTAGNAAACTTTAACCATTTTAGATACTTCAGGTGTTTTAAAAATGTTAGAAACTGTAGATATTTTAAATAGTTCAGATGTTTAAAAATGTTAGAAACTTTAACCATTTTAAATAGTTCAAGTGTTTTAAAAATGTTAGAAACTGTGGGTATTTTAGATAGTTCAGATGTTTAAAAATCTTAGAAACTTTAACCATTTTAGATAATTCAGGTGTTTTAAAAATGTTAGAAACTGTAGATATTTTAAATAGTTCAGATGTTTAAAAATGTTAGAAACTTTAACCATTTTAGATAGTTCAGGTGTTTTAAAAATGTTAGAAACTTTAACCATTTTAGATAGTTCAGGTATTTTAAAAATGTTAGAAACTGTAGGTATTTTAGATAGTTCAGGTGTTTTAAAAATCTTAGAAACTTTAACCATTTTAGATAGTTCAGGTGTTTTAGAAATCTCAGAAACTTTAACCATTTTAGATAGTTCAGGTGTTTTAAAAATGTTAGAAACTTTAACTATTTTAGATAGTTCAGGTATTTTAAAAATGTTAGAAACTGTAGGTATTTTAGATAGTTCAGGTATTTTAAAAATGTTGGAAACTGTAGGTATTTTAAATAGTTCAGATGTTTAAAAATCTTAGAAACTTTAACCATTTTAAATAGTTCAAGTGTTTAAAAATCTTAGAAACTTTAACCATTTTAGATAGTTCAGGTGTTTTAAAAATGTTAGAAACTTTAACTATTTTAAATAGTTCAGATGTTTAACAATCTTAGAAACTTTAACCATTTTAAATAGTTCAGGTGTTTAAAAATCTTGGAAACTTTAACCATTTTAGATAGTTCAGGTGTTTTAAAAATGTTAGAAACTTTAACTATTTTAAATAGTTCAGATGTTTAACAATCTTAGAAACTTTAACCATTTTAGATAGTTCAGATGTTTAGAAATCTTAGAAACTTTAACCATTTTAAATAGTTCAGATGTTTAACAATCTTAGAAACTTTAACCATTTTAGATAGTTCAGATATTTTTAAAGTGTTAGAAACTTTAACCATTTTAGATAGTTCAGGTGTCTTAAAAATCTCAAGTAACTTAAATATCATGAAATAAATTCAGACGTTTCAAATATTTCGAATATTTTACAGATTCTACGTATTCGGCACAGGTATTTTGAATATTTTACATACCTTGAATGTTTCACGTACCTTTAATACTTTACGAAACTTACTTTTTTCAATCTCTACTTTATTATTAAAATTTACCTATCTTACATATTTGAAATATTTTCGAAACTTGAAATATTCTTCATAGCTGAAATATTTCAAAAAATGTCGATCCATATAAGCATTCTTGTTTCTTAATCCCTCGCTCGTATACCTGTATAGAAAAAGAACACGATGATATAACAAGAAGCATTGTAACTGGCCTATCCACGTGCCTATCCGCATCAGCCTTCGCTTTTCACCTAACCCGTGCTCGCTCAGTTTTACGGCATAGGGTCGGCGTATTCTCGAGTCTCTCTATAATTTGACCATTTCGGGCCATTATACGCGATATATCCGGCCGAAGCCACCCTCCCGAGCAACCGTTTTCCCTCCTTTTTCCTTTCACAAGAGGTAGACAGCTGGTTCTCGCGAACGACACGCGTCGATGCTGCAGCTTGTTCTTCGTGTCTTTCTTTCGTCCAATTCCTACGCGATATTTTAGGTATAACGCGTGCACGTATTGGGCCTGTCAGGATAACAACAGTGGCACGCGTGCGTTATTTTGACGTGGATATTGCATGGTAGAGGGATTAGCTTCGAGGGAACTGGACGTCGATGTTTCGGCTTTCACGCCGAAGTTTTCAATGGATTTTTAGATTTAGGCGAATGACGAGGTGCGACGAAAATTCGAGTTTTCAGCCATAGCTTACTAATCTATAATAAATATATAATACTGTAGTATCGTGGACGAGGAGCCTGCGGGGTGTAGGGCAAATTATAAACAAGCGGTTGCGGAATATGTGCGTGACGGGGCTAAGACAAAAGACAAGGGGATGCTAATAAACGAATTAACAGCAGTATGAGTTAAGAAGCCGGAGAATGCAAATTGCCTTGTCGAGATAGTGTTGCTAGTGTTGTCGAATCCGTGGTGACGAGAGTTGCAAATTAATTATCTAGTTCTCTTAATTATAATACGTTATTGTGATTAGTTCACGCTAAACAACTATCGTTTTCTGTTTAATCAACATCTGTTTAATCCATTCGTTGTAAGTAAACTAATTGTAGTATAAGACACTACAATACTAAATCTACGAAAAATATAATAATACTAAAAATAGATAAATCGAGCCGCAGTTAAAAATCGAATTTTAAACAGAATCGACAAGCATCTTTCTACGACGTTTTTCTTCTCGTAATTACCTTGGCCCGCAATCGCTGTCATTCATTACGCTTTCTTCTTACGGTTCGTTCCATTTCTAGACCTAGTGCTTGTTAAAACTTCACTAATTTCGAGAAATCTCTTATAATCTCGTCCAACCTCCGAGTATGACTGTCGAGAGTCGATAAAAATGTGGCGAGCATCGATGAGAAAGTTACATCGTTTGAAAATAAATTCGAAAACGTGGCAAATTTTGTACATTCCTTGCATCCCGGCACCGAGGTTAAACCAAACTTTCGATCCGCTGTATCTTTCGATCGACGATCTCGATACTCCTCGCGATGTCAAAGATCGTCGAATGAAGATCTTAATGGGAGTTCTATTACTCGACGGTGAGTTAAATAGTTAGATAAAAAAAAAAAAAATGGTAATTTCAGTGACGGTATTACGTTTGCAGAATCAAAACGATGATTGATATCGGAGGAAAAGAAAGAGAAAAAGGACGAAGCGTGCGTAGTGGCGGAGAACGAGGGGAAATAAAAAGGGACACGATCGAGAGAGTTGAGATCGAGCGGAAACTGCATGCCGCGTAAATTTAGACCGGAGAAAGAGTCCGATTTCTAAGTAGCCTCGTAAAAATGGCCGCCGTTTAAGAGCCAATAATAGGTGGCCAGATTAAAAATAACGCGATATTTGCGTTTCCACGCAGCCACAGCAAACCTTTAAAAAGCGTAAAAGATTGACGCGAGCGGATTGCCTTGCACGACAAAGTCCAAGTATTTAAAATTAAAATGTATCGATCGAAAGCGCGCGTTCGTTTCAAATCGATCGAATCGGCCTTTGTAAAAATAATTTGTCACTTGAAAGCGGCTTTTAAAGTAAAAGGGACAATCGACACGTTCCAACGAAACTTAACGAGGTATTAATCGATAATAGCATGTTTGTTGTTATTATTTTAGAAGCTTTCACGTCACCAAAAAATATCTATTTTATTACGAATTTCGTGCAGAATAGTATCGAGTTGGCAACTAAGTGATTGCGGATTTTGTCATTAGGTAGTATTGACAAATCCGCAATCACTTAGTTGCCAACACAATAGATTTTGAATTTCTCCATCCTTCGTCCTGCGATTCTAACGATTACGTTGATAATAGAATCTGTAATAATCGCACAATGTATCATAAACGCGTTGATGTATCAGGTTGTCCGAATAGTTTCCTTCGTTTTATAAAGAAATAATAGACGCACAATGTTTTTCGTTTTATATTAGTTCATCGAATTATGCATCGAGTATAATAATAGGAATAGAATGAAATGGATCGTACGTAATTCAATAAAATAATACAAAACAGAAATTGTTGTTCGTCTATTGACGAACCTTATGAAACGAAAGAAACTTTTCGGACAACCTAATATATTCCGTCGTAGAATCTGCTCTTTGCAAAATCCAAATTTTAACTCACTGCGACGTTCTTCACCTTCCAACTGACAATCGAAGCGACGAGGATACTAAATATTCGCGGATCGACTCGCAAGCAAGAAGAAATCTCGGAAACTGCTATCGAAATCCAGGAAAAACCGTTTAAACCGAGAAAAAACCCTTTGGATGTTTCTCCGCTGTCGAAGAATCTTCTGATCGGCAGGAAAAAAAAAGAAGAAAAAAGAAACAACAGCATCAAAACGCTTATTATACGCGAGCGCAATTATCGCGTTTTTCCAGGCAGCCTGGTCATCCTGCAGCGTGCACGGTTAGACGAGAATTATCGAGAAGAGGATAAAAAAAGCCAGAAAGAGAAAGAGAGGCGAAGAGAGTGGTGAAAAGGAAAAGAAACGCGGAGAAAGAGCTAGGAGACTCGGAGCTGAAGGAAAAGAAGAAAGAAAGAAAGAGACAGAAGGCAATTCAATGAAGACTCAAAGGATGCTTCGCACGAGAGGATCCGATCTCGAGATCTACGTCGAATCAATGACCGGCTGAGAGGCTTGTCTCAGGAAGAGGGTCTGAAGAAAGAGAAGAAGAGGGTTACTGAAGCGACGAGTTGCGCAAAAACCGACCGAATGAATCCACCGGCCCGCTTCTCGACCGGCGGAAAGAAAGAAAGAGAGAAAGAGACGGAGAAATCTCTTTCCCTCTTTCTTTCTGTTCGCGATCCGCGCGTCAGAGAAAAATAAGGAAAGCAGAAGAAACAGAGAGAGAGATGCCTCGTTGCTGGGTGCCTGGGTGCCGTAAATAATTGTTCCAGCCGGCCGTTTCGTTTCGTGGAAGTCGAAATGTTTCGCGTTGTTCCATGAGAAACGACGAAAATGTCGTGTTCCGATCGAGCTTAACCACAGATACGTAGCATAGGCCGTGTTTTAATCGAACTTGAGAAAAACCGTAGATCCTACGATGCGTTAGCGTTGTATATCGTTGGACGTATCATATCGATCGTACGGAGACTTTATTGGTTTCGAGCTATTTTCCAGGCAATCATAAGTATTAATCGGTAAAATTGTATCAATTACATGGATAGATAGTATATTGACTCGATCGATAATTACGTCGTTGGAGTATCATGGGAGCACCGTTGGGAAAAGCACGTTAATGCGGGCGAAATGAGGACGGTTCGAGTTGAAATTTCCAGGCTTTTTAAAGAAATAGGCTTCGTTCGAGTTTATTTTACGCTGCCCTTATTTGCACAGCGTTTGATTAATATTTGCCGGTGTCAGGTGTGCTTTTTACCTTCGATATCGGTTAAGAGAATATTTGAAAAACAGAGAAAGTGAAAGATTTGTTTCCAAGTACTCAGAAAACATTCACAAACTTGGACAAGAATCTGTGTTCCCATTGAAAATTAGAAATCCGCGGGTCGATCTCTGTAACAGGTGTACGTCGAAATCGCGAGAGGCAAACTGGCGCGCTAAAGACAACCGCTGATTAATCGTCGAAACGAAATTGAAGTTAGACAATTGGACGCGCCATGCGTGAGCAAAGGCAAAGAGAATCTCTTCGCAATTTCTCGATTCCTTAAATTATCCACCTATCTAATGAAAAGTTGACGAATGACAAGGAAAGATCGATCTTTAAAGTGGCGCACTAGTATAAGAGCATATACGTTAAAGTATATGAAAATATAGCGAGGTAAAGTAGCCGCTGCTTGTGCTACCGGTCAAGCGACATTATGCTGGCTAGATGTGTCCGAGGATAGGATTACTCAGCGACACCGGAGACTCGTGAAAACCGAGCATAAGGCCTTTAAATCCGGTATCAGAAGAACCGTGACGATTGCGTGTCTCTCCGTGTTCGCTGAATTGCGCCGCACATCGTAGCCAGAATAAACAGCCTCTGCCTGAGGTCGTAGTGAATTTTCTATGCGGCGACGGAATTCCAAAAGTCACCAGCGACTTCTAAATGCAAATAACAACACCGATTATAATTCTTTTATTATAAATCACCGTTAATCGTGACTTTTGTAAGATCGTAGTAAGCGAAAAGACGCTTGTCTCGTTACGGTTCCTATTACGAAAGTTTGATTTGTATCGTAAACGTCCTGTTACGAATATGATGTTAAGCGTCTAATTACGAACACGGCTTTAACCACGTTGTTAAGAGCATAATTTTGAATATTGAATATTTTAAACGACTTACCGTTCGATCGCGGATTTGTATGCCTTTAAAATGCAAAATCTAGAAATATCAAAATGCAACGCGCAAGGATGTAGGAAACAGGGAACGTGGGCTACTTGTTTGGATTTTTAACGGATGAAGCGAATCTTCAATTAAGTTTATGTTTGTTTAGTTGCGTCCATAAAGATATAAATTTCAAATAAAATGTAAAGATCCGTGGTCTCCTTATCAGAGACGTAATCTCTTAAATATCTTCTTACAAGCACAAGTTTAAATGTCATCGTTTAAAGGGAACTACTAGTCTTTTAGTGTTTTAGTTTTATCGTAAACATACGTGTGGTTGTATTATGGTAAACATAACTTTAAACGTCTTCTTATAAACGCAATCTTAAATGTCTCGTTATAAACGCAACTTGAAATGTCTGCATTTGGCCAGATCTAGCCATGTTTTAGCTGTTTAGTCTTGCTGTAAACGTAACAGTATCTGCGTTACTATGGACATTATTTAAAACTTTTGTTTTAACAAACATAATCTTAAATGACTTGTTACATGCAGAATTTTAAATGTCGTTGCCCGAACGAAGCCACATTTTCATATCTTTTGGTCTTAGTACAAACGTGACTATAATTGTATTATTACAATTATAATTTTAAATATCTTGTTACAAACATAATCCTAAATGACTTGTTACAATGTCTCGTTATAAACATAATCTTAAATGACAAGCAGAATTTTAAATGTCGTCGCTCGAACAAAACTACGTCTTCCAGTCTTTTGGTCTCACTCCAAACGTGACTATAATTGTATTATTACAATTATAATTTTAAATGTCTCGTTATAAACATAATCCTAAATGACTTCTTACAAGCAGAATTTTAAATGTCGTTGCCCGAACAAAACTGCATTTTCATGTCTTTTAGTCTTAGTACAAACATGACTATAATTGTATTATTACAATTATAATCTTAAATGTCTCGTTATAAACATAATCTTAAATGACTTGTTAGAAACAGAATTTTAAATGTCGTTGCCCGAACAAAACTGCATTTTCATGTCTTTTAGTCTTAGTACAAACGTGACTATAATTGCATTATCACAATTATAATCTTAAATGTCTCGTTATAAACATAATCTTAAATGACTTGTTAGAAACAGAATTTTAAATGTCGTCGACCAAACAAAACTGCATTTTCATGTCTTTTAGTCTTAGTATAATTGTATTATTACAATTATAATTTTAAATGTCTCGTTATAAACATAATCTTAAATGACTTGTTAGAAACAGAATTTTAAATGTCGTCGACCAAACAAAACTGCACTTTCATGTCTTTTAGTCTTAGTACAAACGTGACTATAATTGTATTATTACAATTATAATTTTAAATGTCTCGTTATAAACATAATCTTAAATGACTTGTTAGAAACAGAATTTTAAATGTCGTCGACCAAACAAAACTGCACTTTCATGTCTTTTAGTCTTAGTACAAACATGACTATAATTGCATTATTACAATTATAATCTTAAATGTCTCGTTATAAACATAATCCTAAATGACATCTTACAAGCAGAATTTTAAATGTCGTTGCCCGAACAAAACTGCATTTTCATGTCTTTTAGTCTTAGTACAAACATGACTATAATTGTATTATTACAATTATAATTTTAAATGTCTTGTTACAGACATAATCCTAAATGACTTGTTACAAGCAGAATTTTAAATGTCGTTGCCCGAACAAAACTGCATTTTCATGTCTTTTAGTCTCACTACAAACGTGACTATAATTGCATTATTACAATTACAATCTTAAATGTCTTGTTACAGACATAATCCTAAATGACTTGTTACATGCAGAATTTTAAATGTCGTCTCCCGAACAAAACTGCATTTTCATGTCTTTTAGTCTTAGTATAAACGTGACTATAATTGCATTATTACAATTACAATCTTAAATGTCTCGTTATAAACATAATCCTAAATGACTTGTTACATGCAGAATTTTAAATGTCGTCGCCCGAACGAAATTACGTCTTGCAGTCTTCTAGCCTTAGTATAAACCTACCTATAATTGCGTTGTTAAAATTATAATTTTAAATGTCTTATTATAAACATAATCTTATTACAAGCAGAATTTTAAATATCATCTTCCGAAAGAAACTACATCTTTCGGACGTTCAATTTTGTTATAAGCGTAACTGTATCTACGTTATTATGGACATTAATTTATGTTTCCTATTATAACGTGATCTTAAACGTCATATTACAAACATAACTTGAAACGTCTTCATCCGAAGAGAATCACTTCCGTGAAAAAGAGCACGCAGTACGAACGAGTCTTTATTTCTGCGAGTTACTCGCAAAGTCTCGCATTCGTCGACTTTTCGCTCGACTCTTTCCACCTCGTCCTCTGCCGCATTCCGTGGCGAGAGAATATCAGGGCCCGTAAGAGCCCCGTCTATTTAGTAAGCTGTAAATCAACGCGAGTCGCCTCTTTGACTAACAGCCGTGGCCGTATCGTGGCTTACCAACCTCTGCTCCTTTCTTCTCTTTCTCGCTGTCTTTTAACCGTACGCCATCTTTCTTCCGCTTCTGTCCCGCTCGAGCTGCTCCTTTGCGCGCCGTTCCTCTCTTCGACCAGGAGATACGTTGCGAACTGCCTCGAGGAATCTGACCGATTCAACGCGTCGATACCCGTGGTTGGGTCCGTGCTAGTCCATCCACGACTATGAACGAACACCATGACACGACGAGAATGATACGGAAATACCGAGACTTTTGACTATTTAAATTTCACTGTAAAAGTTTCATAAATTTTGGCGCGCGAAACGAGGATTCGTGCGAATGACGAGTCACTGGTAATCGAAAAAATTTGTCGCAGCAAGATTTGAATAAATTTTTCCAAGCACGTCGACGGTTATTTGGGTATTTCGAGTCGAATTTAATGGTAATTTTGGGAATTGTATTTATCGTTGGAATGACAATTCGCTCGGAATATGACGGTTAAAAATTGAGTGATATTTTGCTCGATTGGAATGTGTATTGTATTACGAATCATATGAAAATAGAGAAACGTAGATTTGCAGATTTTCGGAGCAAATGTTGGAAATTGCATTATCGTTAGAATGTGAATACGCGTGGAACGAGATGGTCAAGAATCGAGCGATCTTAAGCAACGATACGTCGAAAACGATATCAAAATATAGAAACGTAAGTTTTGCGATCTTCGGAACAAACTTTGGAAATTGTATTGTAAATAGGGAAACGTTTACGATAAGAGATTTAGACTTGAACATTTAGATTTGAATTTAAAGGAAATTGTGGAAATTGGATTATTACATTGAAAATAGTTGGCAACTAAGTGGTTGCGGATTTTGTCAATATCACCTAATGACAAAATCCGCAATCATTTAGTTGCCATCCCAATACGAATAACAGGTACATTGAAAAACATATGAAAATACAGAAGCTATAAATTTTCGAATGTCAAGTTGAAAATTTTGGAAATTTTATCGTCGAAACGAAACCGTTTTTCATAAAATACACAGATTTAGATATCTGCTTTTGAAATTTTGGAAAATTGCAAGCGATAAAAAAAATATATATCGATATATAATTGTCCAAAAAATGAACTTTGTACAGTTTGCAAACGATTGTAAGGTAGAAGAACCTTTGCATAAATAGAGTATCGCCTCTTACTAAACCAGACCACATATCAATGCTCTGGCCGTCTTAACTGCAACAACCCTCTCCCGATTTTCTCTTCTAGGTATTCGATCGGTGAACCAGATGCCCATAAATTAACTATGCTCGTCCCATCCTTGTCTCTCTTGGATCTATCGTTTCGTTCTAAGAAGATACGAGTGCGAGCAATACGCTGGAGCAAGGCAACACTGGCTGGCGTGGTTACAGATACGATCGATCGGTTGTTGGAGAACCACAGGAACACCGGCAATTTACGCGAAGCTGCCTCGTATAGTATAGTAATGGTTTCCTGGAAAACTACGTCTACGATGTTGGCGGCCGAGGCCCGTGATTATTGGCCACGCGGTTAAAGCAGCGGATAATACCCTCCTTGCGAGCGATCATTATGCGCGATGACGCAACGATGTTCGATTGCGACACGTTTAAAAAAGAATACGGTCTGTTGAATTGCGACGATCACTTGGACGCGTGAATTTTGACGCTGAATTGATATTGATGGAATTTCTGTTGTACATCGATACGTTTGATTAAATTCATTGAATGGAACGATCGATTATCCAAATACGAATATAAACGTGTAATACGCAATATAATGATAGAATATGAAAATAAAAATTGAGATATTAAATAATGGAAGATTCGTAGATGGTTCGAAGTTGCTGGATTCGAACGTTTTTGTTTCGTATTATGGTATTTATGAAACGGTTTGAAACAGATAGTCTTGCCTCGTGTGGAAACAGAAAGTTACTCGATTAGTCTGCAACGTAGTTAGTCTGATGTATAATAATAATATTGTAAAGAAGAGATCGGATCGGAGAATTTGTTTGAGGAAACATTTAACGGTAGAATTTATAGCTCGAAGGATGCATTAGATTAGGGCGAATCGTTTTGAAGAAAATGCTTTGAAATATTTCAGAATGATTGATTAGCATGTAACGCGAAAAGGTTGAGTTTATAGTTTGGAAAATGATTAATAAGACGGATCTATATTGAGGATTTAAGTATGTTTAACAGATTTTAAGGTAGTTACACATTACGTGAAGCTAGTTAAAGATCTTAGCACGATATTTTGATTCTGTTTACTGAGATAGATCGCGTGAATACAACGAACAGAAACTCCTGTACGATTCTCAACTATTGTAATTTTGTTTCGTTGTCGTATAACATATATATATATATATGTAAATTCCATAGAATTCAAACTATTTTTACTTTTGTTTTGTTTTAACGGCAGTGATTTGCCGAATAGAATAGATCACGAGAGAAGATCGATTCTCGATTTTCCAGCCAAAATTTCTAGTAAATTTATTATTAACTGTTATTGTATTTAATTTAACACTTTGACTGCCACGTTGGTCATATACGACCCGCCACGGTTTCTCCTGTGACGCTACGGTGATCATTGGCGACCGGTGCGTTTGAACTTCTCAGAATTGTAAAAATTGAACGAAAATTCACAATTAGGGCATTTTCAATATAACCGATAAGCAGAAGATACTTTGAAACGGAAAGTACCCATTGGACAATTAAACATTTTTTATTAGAACATCGTTAAAAAGAAAAGAAATGAGAAGGAATCTTGCATCCAACGGTGCAAGACACTGTGTTAAAACACTGTGGCGTCCTGAGCGAAACATGTGATTTCGGCGTGGCAGTCAAAGTGTTAATTATTCCCAAAATCGATTTTCCAGAATCGATCGTCTGATTTATCCTAAGGATTTACGTTATAAACGTAACGATTTACGTATATCAGTGGAAATAATTTCAGAAAGAAACACCTGTTCGCTCTTCAAATTATTACACCCTTTGAAAACCAATTGTATCCAAGTGAAAGAACAATTCATTTATGCGAACACACAATACTACGCAATACACATACGACGACAGTAACAAGGCATAATTTAAAGCAGAAGAGGAAACTAAAAGAAATACGCAAGACGATAAACGAAGATGCCTGGACAATTTGGCAAAGCCAGCTACGACTAGTGTCAACCATAGATCGATGGATAAATTGATCAAATATCATAGATAAATATTTACGAATTGAAATACTCGAAGATGAACCAAAGTAAAAGAAAGGAAAGTGTAAGAGCAGTGTGGAAGCAAAGTACGCGAAACGCGTGGAAATGGAAAGAGATCGCGTTCAGTGAGATACGGAGGAGTAACGGCGAGCAGGAAAAGGAAACGGGTGGTATCGAACGAGCGTTAGAAACGTAGAAGAGGAGGCCGAAGGTCGAGCCCGCCACCTGTTGCACAATCGACCAAAAGTCACGCATGAAAGGAGATTAAGGGAGGTCTCTCCTTTTCCCTGGTGCGCGCCGATTCGCGGTGTAATTGTTTCGTCCGCGGTCGAGATCGTCGGCCCGTGACTATCGCACGATTGTCCCTGCATGTTAATGGATTCGTGTCGCGACTTAATTGCTCGCCAAGTCTGCCTCTCTCTGTTTCAGTGTTCGCGACCACGGCACCAATTGCTGCACAGAAGCTGCTACCGTTTACTTACAGCGAGAAGGAGAAATATTCGTTCGGTTGAAATTGGAAGAGCGACGCTTTCTACGTAATTTACCATGTTTTCGAAAGATAAATATCTTTTATTGTAATCTTCTATGTATTCTATGTACGTAACGATATATTATTCATAGATATAGTCGAAGTTTTTAAATGTTTCTTACGTACGTTACAATCTGATATATTCGCGTTCAGAAATTATCGTAAAGATAGAGACGATTAAAAAGATGCGACGTCTGATCGACGGTAAAAGAACCGTGTCGTTCTAAAAAGAAAATATAATTTCAACATTTACGAACTGGCAAGTAACAGAATATAAGAATTAAATGACATTGACGCTACTGTTTTCGAGATTCTAAATCGATTAAACCTGAGACTCGACCGAGTGAATTTTCACATGCGCAAAGATTTCTAATAGAAATGTCTGTCATTCTGTTGAAAATAATGCCACTTTTATCGCTCGAAATTCTCCTTCGGTCTAAGCTGATTAAATCGGTGAAAACAACCGGACGAAAATAATCGTTGCTGAAGAAGATGAAATATTCGAGGACGATAACAAGGAAGATATAAAGCGATCCGATTTCCAAATCCAATTACACTAGAAGACGTATTTTATTAAAATAGAAATGTAGCTAGAATATTATTACGTCGAGCGAAAGCACAGTGGATATTAGCGAAGTATTGAAAGAAGAATAATTTTCTTATTTCTCTTGAAGATGAAATCGATCTTTAAAATAAGCAGATGTACAACTCACCCCTACTTCAATCCCGAGTTTCGGACAATCGTTTCTATGTCGTATCCGAAAGCTGACGTTGCAGTTGCGTGCCTGTTGGAAATAAGGCTATCCTCGAGAACTCTTAAAGCCAATTTCTAGGAACAGTAATTAGCGCAGAACGCGGTTAAAAGAAGCTGAGAGAAAGGTAGAGGTACGACTGTCGACTTTATCTTGTGGCAATTGATCGATCGGTTATTTACTTCAGAAAATTAGATAATTAACGCGTATTATACAGAACATTCGGTATTACTCGATTCTTGTTTTTCTCTTCTAAATAGAAATTTTCGCTCTGTATTATAATATATTAAAAAATAAAACCACATTGTATTTC
Source organism: Bombus haemorrhoidalis (assembly GCA_014825975.1). Taxonomy (NCBI): domain Eukaryota; kingdom Metazoa; phylum Arthropoda; class Insecta; order Hymenoptera; family Apidae; genus Bombus; species Bombus haemorrhoidalis. The sequence goes on along the minus strand of CM026163.1, from coordinate 10,700,635 downwards.
ATTTTTAGATTCTTGTTAAATTTTCTCATAAGTTTACGTCCTTTTATTATTCATTCGAGCTACTCTTTGCTTCCTTTAAATTTTCTATGCTGTTTAGCTCTTAAAGTGAAGAAGCTCCTCTTCGTCTTTTCCTTATCTCTAATACTCGTCTTTTGTAGACACTTCGGTACTACGAATTTTCATTTATAGAACGCGGTAGGAAAATTTCTACGAAAAACAGTTTCAACAGTCTGCGCTATAATACAGTTTCTTATTGATTAGGATTAGCAAATGACAGGTGTAAAGTGGGAGAAGATGGTCGACGATCTTTATCAATTTATCTTCGACTTGAATCCACTGCAGAGGCAAAGGAATGCGGCCAGGAAATTCATCGAACGATCCATCATTATTTATCGCAACGGCGTACTATGATTTATTGCCGCGATTCACCAAGATACGATCGTCGCTCGAAATCCTCGTAGATTCGATGAATCGATGAAGACGTTATCGTTATCGACAACCAGGTCCAAAGGTGGTGAATCCATTATCGCAGGATTTATTTATCGATTATAAAAAATCAATTTGAATTCGATACGGCGACACCTGCGACGAATATCGAAGTGATCGAAAGTGAAATTTAAATGTATTGGCTTGGCAACTAAGTGATTGCGAATTTTGTCATTAAGTGGTATCGACAAACCAGTTGCCAACCCAATACATATCGAAGAAATGTTTGCTCTGCTTCTACATTGGATATTTTTTATTTTTTATTTTAATATTGAATTATCGCGAAACGACATTAGAATTATAGCGATTGTAAATATTGTAACTGAAAATAAAAGATATAAATTTCAATCTGTTCGTATTTAGATGTTCCATGGCAGTAGCTTAGCGATTCGCAGAACATTGGAAACGTATTACCGGAATTTGGCATACTGAAATTGCTATTAAAAGATAGTACCTTTATCATGGGATTCCAAGATCGCAAATTATGCGGATAGGATTTTTTAAGCTACGGCTGCAAAACTGGTGACCCAAATTATTAGACGATCAAAATTGAAAACGTACAGTCCTATCATTAAACAGCAATAACTTTAATGATAGATCTCATGATTTCAATGACTCAGAAGTCCTCACAACCTTCTCATTCTCATTAAGAAAAAAAGAAGAAGAAAGAAGAATATTACAAATTGCATTTGATATACCGAGCAACAAGACGTTGCACGTGTAAACGACAAAAGAATGTAAAACGATAAATTATCGTGTCAGGATCAAAAAAAAGAAAAAAAAAACAGAGAAAAGAAGACACGGAGCAAAGAGAGAAAAGAATGCTTACGTTCATAAGTCTTATCATTCATAATTCACCGTGAGTCGCAGCTATGAAACGATGGGACGTCAGTGACGTTTCGAAAGGACATCATAAGTTACTGACAATTCCAGCCGCGGTCAGACAAAATGTCTTTGCAGTGCCGCCATAAGTTACCGACAATTTTCTCTTATCCATCGACCGTTCGACCTTATCACGACTTCGGAAAGGCGGTAGGAACAGGTAGAAAGTGAAAGGAGAGAAGGATGCGCCAGGAGAAAGGGACACGTGTACAAATCCAGCGAAACGCTGAATAGGAAGGAACCTGGAGCAATGGAACTCGAAGAACCTTGACGAATCTCCAATGAAACGGATTGTGATTTGTCGCAGGATCTTCTTCCTCATGGATTATCGCGTAATAGTAAAATTCCGAATTTTTACTTAAAAAGAGAAATTCTTTGTAATTTTCGCGATTATAAGTTGACCTTCGGATGGTATTTTTTATTTTAATATCGGCTTCTAATTAGAAGGAAGAGATAAACGTGTAAGTGGATATCGTTGTTTTGGCACTGATAGTGATATAATTTTAAAAATGTACATTTTAGAGACGTTTTTAAAAATTGTTTAAACGTACGTTCTGAAAAATACTAGATACGTGCCTTATTAATGTAATTGCCCTCTGACGAAGAACTAATAGGGTGATAATCGCTATAAATATGCCGTTTTACGTAATCAAAATTGGAAATAATTTGGATTTTGCACCGAATAGTAGGAAATTTGTAATTTTTTCACTTGACCCACTATCAATACCAAGTAGCGATATGTGGATTCGCTGGAACGCTCAATAGGATTTATTTGCCATGGATTATCATTATACGTATATTGTAAATTATATATCGCAAAATTTCGAGTTTTTCCTTAAGAAAAGATGTTTGTAATTATGGGTGACTTTAATTTGAATTTTACATTGTATTTTTAATACCAATATTGGCTTGTAAATTAATTGAAATGTATACGTGTACGAATTCAGTGTATCGCATGAAACAGAGCTCCTGTCAGATGGAACAGAATTTATATAATAATTTATTCGAGGATTTCTTTGCGATCGTGTATTATACCGTGTGCTGCACATTACACGATTCTATCTACACTTATTATTCTATACTATTACTATTCTATATACACTATACACTATATACACTATATACTATTATACCGTGTGCTGTACATTACACGATTCTATCTACACTTATTATTCTATACTATTACTATTCTATACTATACTATTCTACACTTATTATAAGAAATGTGGGAACATCATTGTACCATTTTACATTACGCTATTATAACATCTACGTACTAATTAATTATATTCAAGTATATTCAATTTTGTAGGTATATCATTTAATACTATCTACTATCATATTACTATAGAAATTACTATAGAAATTTCGTTACTGTCAGAATTTGTAGAATCTGATGGTATTACAAATAAAATGTATGGAAGCTGATAAAGAAGAAAAAAGCGCTTGAAAATTAAAGATACGTGGCAATACTTGTTGTAGCCATTACGCGACAATAACAAAATTTCGAACGGTTGCTTATGAAAGGATACTCGTAACGAATAAATAAAGAGACAAGAATTTTCTAAATCGTTCGTTCTGAATTCTTCGCCATTTCGTTACACTGACGAGCAATCAAAGGAATGTTAAAAATTCTCACGGAACACCATATTTGCGCGAGACTGTAAGCATAGTAGCAAGAACTGGTCTTATCAGTGACAAAATACGGGGCGATGGTGACACGAGTCCACAGATAAGGTGCATGTCTTTCAAAATGGACGATCAGCCGGGTCATGTCCTCGCGAATGGATCACCGAAACAGCCGGTCGATACGTATCGCTTGTCTGCCATTACTGTACCATTGCTTCACTGCCCAGCCACAGCTGCTTTCCTTTCCTTTCCACGACAAATGTTTTTTTCATTATGCAACCGGTCGCGAGACAATTTTGGATATGCGACCAGAAAACAGGCGAGTTGAAAAATGGGTCAATACGAACTGGCGAGACGTGTTCGTTGCGGTATTTCGTTTAAAAAAGGTTCGTTAAAAGTTGCCTTTTTTCGTTTTTTTTTTTTTTTTTCATATAAATATGCTTTATTTGTGTTATTTATTGTTACGTCAACTAGGATATTTACCAAAGTTTGGATTGTTTGGAAGGCAAATGGAAAAACGATACGGGAATTTGTGCTTGCGTGCGTTTCCAGCATTTTGCTGTTTGTTGATATTTAACAGGGAATAATATTGTGAACGAAAAGTTTAAATTTGACCGATTACGTGGAAATTTATTGATTTTGTAAAATATCTTGCAATGGAAGCTATAGATACTTTTGTAACTAACAATGCTGAAACCTTAAGTCGACCTGGAAATTGTCCTTCTCTTTTTGCTTAAAAGACATTTCGAAACTTGGAATGCAAACCTTTTTGTAACCTAGCACATTGTGCGATGAAAAACTATATCAAGTAAACGATTGCGTGCTACTCAGTGTAGCGTAGATGGCCAAACATCTTCCAGAAGTATTTGCAGAATCTAAAGTAAACGTTCTGTCCTCAGCTTGTTACCCTCTCACAAATATTATTCTTAGGAAAATGATTGCCAATTATCAAGTCCCATTACGTCCAGCTGACTACGCAAGGGAATTTCCACGATAACAGTTAAAATTAATTAATTACCGAACACTGTCACAAATACTGAATGTTATCTCACTACTCGACGAACTTTAATTTTATTGAAATTCAGAAAAATGGTACAAATATATCGAATATAACGTCGGCAATACAAAGTGAAAACTCACTTTCTACGCGTGATCCTCTTTATCACTAACCATCATAAAGAACCACTTTTCATAAACATTTTACCTGCTGTCGAGTTGAAAAAACAATTGCAGTTGCGACGTAACGTAATTTCCGCATTTCATCGATTTTCTCACAGCAGCTGCCAGGAACTGCATCTGGAGAAGCTTTATTCGTAAAACGGAATGTAACAAAATTCTTCTTTTTACGAAGGCAGCTTTTGGACCACCAGATACCTACCATCGCCTTTACTTACCTTTTTTCACTTATTCCGCAGTTCCTTTCCACGGTTGTCGTTTCCTCCTTTTTTCTTTTTCTTTTTCCGTGCCGTGTCGACTCTCGTTTGGCCGCTTAATGAAATTCGACAGCGACAGACCGTGTAATTACCGGCTTTCGCCACTTGTTTAACACTCAATTCATTAACCGGCGAATTCGTAATTACCCGAAAAAAGAGAGTCGCTTCAGCTCGATCCAATTTATTTTCACTGTTTCGCCGACTTTCTTTGTGCCGCGTTTCACCTTTCGCGTTACGTTCGACCTGTTAATCGAGGGATACGAGTTAACTCTTTATTCGAACCGCCAATTTCGTGGATAGAATAATTTCTTTATTCAAAAGCAATTAAAAGCATGCCGTCTTCTTACGCGTCGTTTCGTTTCCGTTAAGAATAAACTGTATTGTACGTTTAATTCACTGAAATTCACCTGTCTCGATTAATTCACAGTTTCGTAATTATAGGAGATTTTAATCGAAGAGCGAGCCGATTAACAAGTTGCGACCAACGAATTTGGAAAAATATTTCATATTATATTATTTGGAAAAATTGATTCCTTTGCAGGAGAAACGTACCTTTGAGCGCGAAATTAAGCTATAAAATTTGTAGCCTCAGAATGAAGCATTTTCTTCGTTGGAAGTTTCAAAGCTGTGAACCTAAACCGCTGGTATACCCTGTTAAATTCGATTATCGAAGCATAAAATATTGGAAATTTCTTCGTAGAAGATTCTGTGTAAAAAATAATTCTGTATAAAATTCTGTATAAAACGGAAGCTTAATTACAGAAGGTGTTCAAACGCTCTTTGAAGCTTTTTATACGTATCTTATACAAAAGATGTTGAAATCTCATTAGCTGGAGACGCGATTTTCGCGGTTGTGTTAGTAAAATTTGAAAAACTGATAATTATAATTATAGGTTTAAAATCACTATTTCTGCGGTATACTCATTTTTCTCTAAATATAAATTTCCAACAAATGTCTTGTAATTTCGTGTGTATTTCCCAGCTGCTTTAAAATTTCTCTATCGTAATCGCGATAATAATTGTGTCGTATCACATTGATCGGTGCTAACGAAATTTCGAAAGGTTTCGTACATATAATGCACGTAGTATGTTCAGACGAACAATTTCGTGGCTGTGTTCGAAAAATTGAAGAAGTGAGCCGGTGTATGTACAATATATATACGCTGACGCTCATAAATATGTGAACATTATGATCGATTTCTATTATCAACACCTGACTGTTATCGAGGATATACGAATTAATGGCAGATGAACGATACGTAGCAAAAAGGCAATGCTTGGTAACTTCATGTGGAATTAGACGTTTGCAGAAATTTCATTTGATGTTTATTATTATTATTTATTATTAGATTTTTTAGATTTATTTTATCATTAGATGTTCCGTATGAAATTTAAATCATTTTTTTTTTCAGAATCTTACCGATGGTGTATCAAAATTAAACGCACGGTTTAAGTATCGAACGGTTTTAAATATTATCGTTGGAATCGATGTCACTCGTGACAGCCTTCCGGTCAATTTAGAAAATCCTTTCCTTTCTTAACCACACCTTGACAACCAAGTATAATGGCGAAATGAGTATAATGAATCCCTTAAATAGAAGAACTGCCCCATAATACCGGACGCTTGTACCAGTCGTTTCATTGCGTGTTGGCTTTTAAAGACCAATTTTACGTGCCGTGATATCCTACGATAGCCCTCATAAAGGATAAGATCGTCCTCTCTGCTTATTTCTAGTCTTCCAACTAATTTACATGTTGTTAAAAAATGTAAGTCTCCATATATATATATTAGGTCGTCCGAAAAGTTTGTTTCATTTTATAAGGAAATAATATAAGGATGCACATTTTCCATTTTATATTATTTTATCGAAGTACGTGTGATCCATTTTGTTCTATCAAGGTAAAGATCACAACGTTCGACAGATTTGGTTTCATGTTTGTATAAAGATGCGTCGTTGTAAAAGACGTGTCTGTAAAAGAAAGACCCTTTCCCAACAACCTAATATATATATTTTTATTAATGTAGATTATCGACAGATACATATAGACACGTAGCAAGAACTTGTTATTATGTACTTATCGTGCTATTGTATACTATACTTATACTCATGCTATATATGTAATAACGTAAATCCAAGCCAGACGACCGATTCTGGAAAATCGAGTTTATTTTGGGAATAATTAAATTAAATAAAATAACAGCTAATAGCAAATCTACTACAAATTCTAGCTGTATTTTAGCAAGTACTAAATTACCGCCCTTCTCTCGTGATCTACTCTATTCAGCAAATGACTGCCGGTGAAAGAAAACAAAATTAAAAAATTCCGACTAGCGAATAGTTTGAATTCTATAGAATTTACATATTATATTTATTACATTATATATACAGATCATACGTAACATCATAGTATAAGTATACATGTATAAGCACATAAATATAAATTTCCTCTATACTATACACATATGTCAGCAATTGCGTAGCTACATCGATAAAAACGTCGTGCTCTCTGTTCGTCATTTTTCCACGATCGTAAAGCGTCAGGAAACGCAAAACGGACGAACCTAAATACACGTAAAGAGGCATCTCGTCGGAAAATATCGGGTGACGGAGCATCGGCGGTCGCAGTCCCTTTCTTCAATTTGGTAATCCGGCGATGTGGTTTCGTGCAGCTTCGGGAGACGTCGACGGGATGATCGCAGCTGCCGCAAGGATATATAGGAGCATCTGGCTGTTGCACGGTCGCAACATCGCCAACCTTGCGGGTTCGAACGCAGCGGCGAAGCAACTAGACCGTAAGGGAGAGAAAGGGAGAGAATCGAGGAGCGAGAAGAGCGCGAGAAGAGGAAGAGGAAGACGATGGAAGAAGGGAGAGCTTCACCGTGACGGCGAGGGAGAGGAACACGGTGGCCTCTCGAGTGGGCTGTTCTCCAAATAGCTCCACCTGCCCTCACGATACCAACACGCTCTGCTTCTCTTGCTCATCCCCGAACTACCGATTATGCGGCCGCTTTTTGACCCGTGGTTCACGAGTAATGATCGCGACGTGATCGTCCAAAGGGCAAGCTAAAGCCACGCAGGGATTCTACCCGAGCCTCGCACCTGGCCCCGGAAGCGGATTATTCCTCAGACGCTGCTGGTTTAAGAAGGTTGAACTGAGCGAAGAAGAAAAAGGAAAAGGATAAGAGTAGATTTGGTAATTTCGAAGAAATAAATCGATCACTTGCTATGCAAAGATCGCGTGTCTTTAACCAACTTTTAACCAATCTTCGAGACAGATAGTTTCTAAGCATCCCATAGTAATTTACAACGAAGTGTACATTTTGCGCACGTTGCGTTCATCTCTATCGATGATATTGTGAAATTGATCGGAAATCGCACGTTGATTTTTGGAAACGTAAAACGGCGAAAGTGCGTGTCACGTTTCTTGAAAATATCTATGCGCTAAGCATAAAGGAAAATATTATTTTTGACGAATTTGTGAAGCAGATGGAAATTTGATTTTTAGATCGTAAAGAAACCATCTATTTGAACTATTCTGATATATATTCAAATGTATAATATATATTTCAGTCGGATTGTTAATTACCATGTCGCGATGATCATCGGTGACCCGCGTTACTAAATCTTTTAGAACGATTGAAATGAGATTTTGATGGACTAGGAAATTCTCAACAGCATGCACCACTCGCGTACATAACATTGTCGAAAGAAAGTAAATACGATATAATGTTTTGGGAGAAATGAAATGTTACGACGTAACATATTTCGATCTATCGCAGTTACAAAATGTACGAAGTTTACGCGGTAGTCAACGTGTTAAACGATACGGAAAGCTGTACATATACGTATACTTGTCTCCACAAGTAGGTAATTCTATGCGAGAATAATAATAGAAAATATAATAAAATTGCATATATATGGCTAACAAAATACGTTTTCATGACATTTAAATAGAATATACTTAACAAAATAAAGTGTCATTCTCGAATACCAAACACCGCGAATAGCCAATAATTAATTCCGTAATTCTGTAGTTGCAATAAGTAATTCCGCAAGCTAATTACAATCCTGTCATTAAACACTTTCAACGAACACGACATGGTTACCAACAAAAATCTTCGCACATTTCTTAAAAAGAGCGCTTTTATGAAAATAAAATGGTACAGAATTATACCGTGTAGTTAATGCGTTCGTATCAAGATAACCAAGAATTGTTTCGTTATTATTACATTAAAATGAATATGTTATTATGCATTAATATGACTGAGACTGATATGGAGCTCAAACTTGTCCAAGTAAGTTGAAACTTTAAGAACATCGATTCAGCCACGTATTTCAGCTTTCAAACGTACCGTTCCTTTACTTTCATAATTAATGCAAGTACGTTTTCGTGGCTTGGAACCACATAAACAACCTTTTACGTCGATAAACTGAGAACACTGTTTCTCGAGAACCAACAGTGCTGCACTGACTTACATCATTAACCTCGGCGAACGAAGCGAGGTCACTGATTCACTGGGTTCGCCACTAGACAAGAAATTGCAGACGAATAAATATTTTGCCAACGAGTAAAACTGAAGATTTTTGAAAAATAATATAACACAAAGGAAAATGTATAAGATGTTAGATTGTTCGGAAAGTGTCTTTCTTCTACAGACACGTCTTTTACAACAAACGAAACAAACAAACACGAAACCTAATCTGTCGAACGTTGTGATCTTTATTTTGATAGAACAAAATGCATCATACGTAATTCGATAAAATAATATAAAACGGAAAATATTGTGCATCCATTATTTCTTTATAAAAGGAAAGAAACTTTTCGAACGACTTAATAATAATATAATAATATATATGATATATAAAACGACATGAAAGAAATGAAAAGGAAAACAAAAAACCATGGGATCTTTTAGGGACTTCACTTGATGAACCAAAGAAAGTCGATCGTTTTACCATGCTATGATATCATTTTATAAGACGTAGGAGAGTTTCATTCGCTATTAGGCCTCTCGTTCCAACAGCTCTTCATCTTGACAATTATTCCGTAATTCATACTTCTCGTAGAAAAATTCGCGCAGCTTTGGAGTTTCAGGGGTAACAAGCGTATCTGGAACAGGACCGGTCTTTTCACGATAGGAAAGCTAAAAGGTTGAAAATCCTGGTCGGTCGACACGTACTTACGTATCGTCGAGTTCATCGCGCTCCTCCGGCTTTTCTAGGACAGCCAGAATTACCCGTTTCATTGTGCAGCGTTTTCTTTTTTCATTATGCCTTCAATCCTACGTCGAGTTTCGCGATGAATTAATAAATCACGCCAAGCTCTCGTCGCAACCTCGTAATATCCAAGCAAGATAGGATTCTCTCGACCGAGGACATCTTGATAATAAGCGTAATACGTTGCAAAACAACCAAAAATATGCTATTCGAATGGTAGGACGAGGATGGATCGTACTGCGAATTCTTCGCGGATAAAGTAGGTCGTATGAAATTCATGCAACTTCGTTCCAGTGACATCTTTTTACCGAAGAGATTCAATGTAAAATGTTCCGCAGGCTCGTGAAAGCATTCGACCGCTCGCAGGCATCTTTTATTATACAGCGTATTACCGTGTCCTATAGGAAACATTTTGAAATTTCATTAGCTCTCGAGTACGAGACTCGACCAACACGTTTACATCGATGAAAAAAGCTTCAAAGAAATCTGAAAGTATACGTGGAAATTGCAAGATATTTAGTACAAGATGGATCTTGTTGTTATTTCTGTCTCTAGAGGTAGAATCACAACAGCTATTATTGTATTCTTTTGATAACTGTATTATCACGTAAGCGTTTTTGATATTCAACACTGAATCATCGATCACGATATTTTTGGTCTTTTTCACGTTGTCTTCTGCGCTCCTCGATATTATTACTATTAATAATATTTTCGATAAAATAATAAGTAGTTATTGAACCTGTTGTTATCTCTGTATTTAGACGTAGGATCGCAATAGCTATTATTTTATTCTTTGGATAAATCTATCACGCCGTTCTCAGCCGAAAATCCTTTATCGCGCTTCCTTACATTGACTAGTGGATAAAAACAAAAGAATATGTTAAATCCATTAAACCCATCGATTATATCTAGAACTATCTTCTAGTTACTATTTATTGTAACGAGCGCGAACTCACGTTGTCATTTTCAACGGATATTTATCGATATCCCCCTATGGGGTTACAAAATTTCTTCTTGCTGTCTGTACATCTTCAACTCGTCATAAATAAAAACCAAATAAATAAAGAGATATAAAAACTATACGATAAGAATAATATAGATATATACGATAGAATGTTATACCTTCTTAAACTATACCAAAATCCATTCCATACACTAACATAAACTAAGACAACAACAATAATAATAATCATGCCTTACAAAATATAGACCATCTGCGATAGATTATACAAAAGATTGAACAAAAACGTATATATCTTGCAGAATCAGGAAATTATTTGAAAAGCCAATTACCCGTTATATTAATGAACCGGACATTAATTCCTATCAAGCCAGTATCGAACGCGGAGGAACCACGATCCTTGGTCGATTAACACTACAATTACCGATAGTTAACACGAAGCTATTTCTACCAAAACCAGTCAAAATGATTGGTCTTTAAAAAATACAGGATAATAGAATATTTTTATATTTATTGATTTATTACCTTCTTACAGAAGTTATGTAGTACAGTTTTGCTATTATTAATCCATCTGGGATTATCATCCCTAAACGAAAATCGACGTATTAATGAAGTTGTAGAAGTAGTCATCTTGACTGCTGTGATATTTCTAGCATTAGCATCTAGCGATCTAGCGATCGATCCGGAATTTTCCTGATATCATCATATCGAATGATACGCAGTAAAAATTTTAAAAACATGTGGCAAGTTGTACAAAACAATTGGAAATTGGTTAATTGAGGTTCGATAAACAGGTTGCAGCAGCCTTTTACACTTTGACAAATACCAGTCGTTTTGACTGGTATTGGTTATAAGTAGCCTTGATACAAAATTATTTTCACTTTGAATACGTAAAAAGCAAAATAAAGTCATTACATCATTGCGGACAAAATATAACACGAATTTTAAAATAAAATTGTAAAACCAGTCAATTTGACTGCTGTGATAGTTCTAGTGTCAACAATGCCGAGTCTCCATCTGTTATTGTATTGGGTTGTCCGAAAAATGTCTTTCTTTCGCGAACTTGTTTTGTACAACGGTGCACCTTCGTACAAACGTGATAGTAAATCTGTGAAACGTCGCGGTGTTTATCTCAACGGAACAAAATGGATCGTACGTAATTCGAGACAATAATATAAAGCAAAAAACCTTGTCGTCTATTATTTCCTCATAAAAGGAAAGAAACTTTTCGGACAACCTAATACGAACACGTAAACCCACTACCACTTTACAGGGAATTTAGCCTTCCAATAGAACCAAGGAATACGTTGCCGGTATCGTTCGTGCGGATAACTGAGCCCGATAACGTTACATCGCTCATAAACATACGCAACTGATACATCGGAAGCTTGTTAGAAACTCAGAAACTTATCCCGTTCCTGCTTGAGTAGCTATAGCGCAGGTGTGCAAGAAAAAAAGAAGAAAATAGCAAGGAATAAGACGAAAACGATAAAAACAAATTATAAGCAGAAATCTAAATCGCATAAATAAATAAATAAGTAAATTAATCGGTACATAGAAACATAGAAGTAGAAGGAAACAACGATACAAAAACAATATACACAGATGCGATAAGAATAAAAATCGACGCATAGCACAGACAAAAATAAGATGTACAGATCGACGTAACAACTGGAAAATGTTCACCGTGACACTAATTTGCGTTTGACCAGCCTCAAGCGCGAAAGAATGACGATCCTTGGCCGGTTAACAGTCCCTATTCTCCCTCTACTATATCCCCCAACCCCCTGAACCACCCCCGCTCAGCCCCTCGATCCCTTCCATCCGCGACCTCTATTAAGCGTTATATTCCGCTATCCAGCAGCGATGGAGGATAGTTCCAGTGTATTGGCATGCTGAAATACGGGGCGCGTTCGAAGCGCCGGCAGCCGTCAGGGTATTGATTTACAATGCTTACTCCTCTCCACAGCAACTCCCATAACTACAGACCCCTTCTCCGTCTCTCTCTAACCAACCTACACTCGTTCCTCTGCCGTATTTTCTGTCTTTCTTCGCCCTTTACATTGCGCGCAGCGAACTGTGTTCGTTGATCTCTGGCCGACGATCGTCCGCGATCTCGCCGATCTCGCTTTTCCTCGCTCGTCGAACGCTGGCCCCCCCGTGACCGATGAAACCGACACAATCGGTGACCTGGTTGCCTGCAAGATAAGCGGTTATACGAGAGACCTCGAGAACACGGCTGGCGCACGATTTTATTTTCATCCGGTCGTTTCCAACGATGTACAGGGTTGAGAGCGTACAACGGGGTGGTTACGGTGACCCGGTTGACGTTACAACGCAAACATCATTTAGACCTTTCGTGTGGCTTCTTTGCGGAAAACTCGTTCTACAGTTTCTTCATACGATCGTTCGTTGATGAGGCGCGAACAGTCTTCATTGCGGTTTATTACGGTTTACGCCAACTATTGGCTTTTACGTTTTTGCTTCGTACGACGAATATACGCAACCGTTCAAGGCTTCGAATGGGTTCTTTTCAGGTTTCTTCAGTTTTTCAAGATGTTGATGTTGAGACACGAAAAGCGGTAACAAGACTGCGATTTATGCAAAACACTAGGTTTTAGGCTTTCGCTTCGTACGATGAGTATAATCGTTGAAGGTTGCGCAGGGCTTCTTTTCGATAGGTTTTAGAGCTCTTTAACTCTAGCAGGTGTTTGACGTGTGAAGAGCGTCAATGTGGCCGAGATTCGTAAAAACTATTATTCTTTGGTTTATTACTTTGTACGCTGAATATGATCGTTGAAAGTTCTAATGACTTTGGATTGATTGATTGAAGTTTTTTAATGAACTCTTTTTAAGACACTTTAGAATCTTTTAACGTGTATTTTAGTCCCGAATTATGGAAGATGTTATCTCGACCGGGATTTTGTGCATATTGCTATTCGTAAGTTTATTCATTTGCACGATGAATATTGGATTTTTTACTCTTTGCATGGGATCTTCCAGGATTTTGTTTTTTCCAATGGACGTGTTGATTTCCGGAATATCGAGCTTTCAGTGTAAAAAGCGTGTTGTCGTACTTGGGATTTTACATAAAACTTTTTAGATGAAACTTGAAAAATTTATTCAAGAATTAACCGAACAGCCTAGATCCTGTTAAAGTGAAAAAGGTAAATAATATCTTGTCGCGAATTAAAAAATGAAAGAACTAAATTTCTATACTTATTCGATCATAACACATTCAACATAATCTAAAATCTAACTTTAGAGTTCTTGAAATTATACGCAACGTATCGACGATATAGCTTCGTTTCTTTCAATTTCGATCAATTCTTGCACGAAAGGTAGTCTGAAAGGATCGTACCATCGAGATGATCGAGCGAAAGTTTTCTTCCGATATTCAACCATACAAACAGCTCTAATTACAATAAAGAAAAATTCTTCTGCTAAAATAAAACATCCTCCGCGTACGAAACTAATTATTCAAAAACTCATAAGCCATCTTCTAGCCGAGCTATACAGCTACGAAAACACCACGTACATTATTTTCTACCATCGATGGACCCCATACAACACACTATCGACGTGGTCGCATTAATATGAATGAATAAAGAAAATATATGAATTTCCGATGAACACGGTGGCCCAGATTCCGCCGGTGACGGAATTTTATTTTCAAAGGAACGTCTCGTACAGCGATTGTGCATCGAATCGCGCTTTCATCGAGCCGCCGCCGGCTCTCGCGAATATTGCGCGGATTTGCGTAATCGCGAGGCTCGCTAGGATCAGCGACGCCAAGGGAAAACCTCTGATACCAACGGAATCATCGGAAACAAATTCCTCTGAACGAACGCGAAATGAATATTTACGATGCATATGCCGTGTCTTTTTTTTTTTTTTCTTCTTTCACTCTTCATTCCCTTTTTCTTCTTCTTCTTCTACTTCCACTCTCTTCCTTCGAGCATCGACGAGCTCGTTTGTTTGCGAAGCTGGCGCGCACAGTGACTGTATCGATGTTCCAGTTTACCTATTCGCCGTTGGAAAAAAGGCGAATAACGTGGAACCCGATGGAAATTGCGAAGGAAGCATGCAAATATTTGATGGATCGGGTAGTGGATTAGGAAATTGGCATGGAGCGTAAGAGTAAATGGAAACATTAGGCATAAATGAGGAACTTACAGTTGCGCGTGGCGTACAAGAACGTGTATTTATTTCTAAATTTGTACTATCGCATAATATTATCGCAATAAGTTGGTACTTGCATATGGAAAACACATATTCCCAGACTTGCATCGTACATTATCATCGTATATTACGTTACCGCGTTATATTTGCGCGGCAAATACAGAATCGCGGATTTCCAACGTGTTTTAAGTTCATGTCGTATGCGAGATCTTTGTCTAAGCTTTTTCAACACTGCAACTACCGATTGTTAACAGGAAGCTATTTCTACCAAAATCAATGAAAATGAGTGGTCTTTAAAAAATACGTAACAATAAAATATTTTTATATTTATTGATTTATTACTATCTTACAGAAGCAATTTTTGGCATTATTAATACGTCTGGGACCATCATCCCTAAACGAGGATCGACACGTTTATAAAATTGTAGAACCAGTCGTTTTCACTGCTGTGGTATTTCCAGCGTTAGCATCTAGCGATCGATCTGGAATTTTCCTGATAACTGATATCATCGTATCGAATGATACGCAGTAAGAATTTTAAAAGCGTGCAGGAAGTTGTACAAAACGAGGAAACTGGTTAATTCGGGTTCGATAAACAGATTGCAGGACTCTTTTACACTTTGACAAATATCAGTCGTTTTGACTGGTATTGGTTATAAGTAGCCTTGATGCAAAATTGTTTTCTCTTTGATTACATAAAAAACAAAATAAAATTCATTATATTATTCTTTTAGTTATCGTTGCGAAAGTCATTACATCATTACGGAGAAAATATAACATGACGTAGGAATTAAAAAAAAAAAATTGTAAAACCAGTCAATTTCTCTGTTATGGTAGTTCTAATTAAAATTCTCTTAATTCTCTTAAAGTTCTGTTAAAATTCTCTTAATTCTAGAGTTTCTACGATCACAGAATTTGATCGTTCGTTCCAACGTTCCTCAAACTTTGCCAAATTTTCAAACGAGGCGAATAACAGGTCGAAAGTGAGGAAATAATCATTCTCCTGATAATCTATATCAGCGCTTACTGAACTTTCGTGATCCGAGACCCACTTCCGGAAACGGTATATAATTGTTCAAGACTCGATCGAACATTACCGATTTGATTGATAAGCAATTTAAGATCGACCAGATATGAATCGGCCACCTAAGAGAAACTAAATACCTGGTAACTGTCGTCTTAACTTCAACCGAATGAAATTATTCATCTGACGATTCTCAATGATTAAAACACTCCTAACGGGCAAGTAAATTATTCTCATTTAATATTTAACGTTGCTTCCTCTCTGGGTATCGATGATCTAAATCAGAGCTTCTTAAACTATGGGTCGCGGTTAGAATCACGAGATCGTGAACATTTGACTGCCGCGCGACAAACATCAATCGTCTGCCATTGAACGATGACGAAGAATTCATCGAGTTAGCAATGGGCAAAGGGAAAAGACAGCAGCTGTTAGAAAACCATTTAGACCGGATTTTTCTTCGAATTGAGACACGATTTCCAGCAATCTCCAAAATGGCCTTAAACACTCTTATGACGTTTCGTGCTAGATTTTTATTACAAAACCACATCTTCGTCATTGGCAATTGTAAAATGAAGATATCGGTTAACTGTGAAAAACGTTCAAGATGCTCCGTTAGATCAAATATTCAGCCAAGATTCGATTCTTTGCACATAAATAGACAAGCATATTCGTCTGACGATAATAAGTCGTGAATATCAATTATGAATATAAGAAAGAACCGTTTAATGTTCTCTTTGCATATTTATTTGATATAACCGGGGGCTCGCGTAAAATTTCACCCGTGGAGAATGAGATGGCGAATGGAAAAACTTTAAGAAACGCTGACCCAGATCAAACATTACGTTTCATAAAGAAGAAAAAATACGCTGCTCATAGATTGCGAATTTGTATGCAAAGCTACAGGTATATTATATAAAAAAATATGTAAAATATATAAAGCAGAGCACTGCAACTTCTACTTCTTCAGCTGTGTCTATTAAAGTATGAATTTGCATAAAAATCTGCGGTCTACTTACGAACTAGACTACGCTTAAATTCTATTTCTTTGGTTGTATCTATAAAAAGAAGGAATTTACATAAGAAACCTACAGTCTAGTTATGAACAAGGTTGCAAGACACTTCTCGTTTAACTCGGATACTTTTAACGTAGAAAATCATTTTTATCGTCGAACTGGCAAAGACCAGAACACCAACGATGAACGAATTACCTGTCCCTTTTTAATCATCCTCCGTGACGAACGCGTATTATTCATCTGACTATTATCGCGTATGTAAATATCTGCACCAATGACGCACAGGTTAGGATGGCATTGTGAAAGAAACTGGCAGGGCTTTCTAAAACGCTGTGCACGGTCCCGTTTTTCTTCGCCACGCGATCCCACTGGTCGTCGTCGTACGTAGAAAGCACAGTACAATAGACTTCTCGAATCGCTTCCGTTCGACCGCGGTTATTAGTTGCCTGTTCCTGTCTGGCTCGGAGCACACGGGGTGAATTTCAAGATGAATCGACGATAAGAAAAAAAAACCGTGACAAGCAAATGCAGATGTATTTTTGCCGCGACGTTCGCTGCAATTGCATCGCGTCTCGTAGGCTTTTCTTATGCCTTTTCACTTCGCCGGAAGTAAATCCAAAGGAGAAGGTAATCTCGAATGAAAACTCGCGTTTGTAAAGACTACGATTCAACAAAAATGCAAGAATACGTTAAGAATAGAGGTTTCGGAGAGTATTGTCGTTAAAAGATCGTAGGAAGATTTTATATCAGGTATTAGACGTACGTAGAGATTAGGTATTTTTAGGTCATTTTTTTATCCAGTATATTAATTATTTACAACCGGTTATTATCCACGTTACGGTAATTTTATCGTAACATGATCCACTATAAATATATTTAGAAATATTAATTCAAATAGAGTTCCATTGAATATTATAATTAGGTACGTTCAGATATACTAGCGTTCGAATGGAATTAATGGGCGCGCGAATGACATAGCGATTAAAGTGTTAACGTGATCTAACAATCAAGGTTATGAATGATAGTGTACTACTTATGGTAGCATTGTATTCAAATTGCAATATCCATTTGTGCATTCAAACGATAACTAAATATTGACTCGAATACCAACAGTGGGATGATATTTCTTATCGATGTTTGCCATCGTTTCACCAACAATGTGCCTTGCTTTTCATTTTCCATGGCGTCAACTACATCCACATGACAAAACAATTTCATTCGTCGTATCGTTCTAACAAATTCTTCGAATATCACGCGCCTTCTCGCCAGTTAACAATTCAAGTAAATAGAAGATTTAAGTAGATGATAGAAGAATTTGAGTTTCTACGGAATACCTGCATGGTTTGTGTCTATCATAAACCTTGTAATTCAATTATCCTATACTTCGTCGTTGCATATTTTCATTGTTCGTGTTACGTGACACTTGTTGGCAATAAAGTTAAGTATTATTAGCAAAAGAAATATTTCGTTTATACTTTGATACTTAAAATCGCCCTCATATTTATCAACTCTCATGTGATATCGTTAAGTCACAGATCTATATATAATATAAACATAATATTTTATATAATATAATACAATATAATACACCGATAAAATTCAACAATCGTTTCCTGTTTGAACCTATGGGATCCAACTATGGGGAACAGCGAGTAATTCCAACAGAGAAATTCTTCAACGATTCCAATCAAAAACTCTAAGATCCTAGATACACCTTGGCATGTTACCAACGAAACAATACACCGCGACCTTAAGATACCTACAGTTAAAGAAGAAATATCATAAGATACAACGTAAGAGTTAACAACCACGAAAACCCATTAGTTACTCAATTACTCGGCTCAGATCCGCAAGTTAAAAAGACATTACCTTCTAGATTTAACATTAGATTCAACTAGAATCAAACATACGATAATCGCTAATTATTCACGTTATAGCAGCACGCCAGAATGATTTACTTATAATTCTTAATGAGAATTGATCGTAAAATATTTCCAAATATAAAAAAAGAAATGTCAGACACACCGAACAAAGTAAAATAGCCCGGAAAGAAATATTCGAATTGAAAATTAAAATGAAAACACGAAACCTGGTCACTACAAGTTCTTAGGCGAGATTTCAATGGACGTTCACCCATGGTCGTAGTTTTATGGCATTGCGTAAAATGAGTTACAGGCCGGATAATCGGGTAATAAACTTCCGGCCAAGACCCCCCGTGTGGGCGGCCACGTGGGTCGGACCAAGTTGCGGTATTACGGCGACGACGTCGGTGTAAATATATTTATTATGACCACCCTTGTCGTCCCGGTTAACCCAGGTAAGAGGAACAGGATCGTCTGGAAATCCTTTTGCTTCGATTGTCTCCCTTTTCTTCTCTGTACGAACTCCGTTCGCCCTAAGTCAAGACTGCCACGATAATTTATGGTCAAAGAACTTTCCCTCAACGATTTGTGTTCGTTCCACGTTCTGTGGGAAAATTCTTTGCCTCCTCCATTTTGCTTCTCTTTTTCATGCTTCTCCATCATTTAAACTTCGAAATCTCAGGCATTGATTTTCGACCAGCCTCTTTTCGCGATGTACATTTAATCGAAAGTGATTAAGTGAATTTTCTGCAGAGAAATTCTTTGCTTCTAGTGTTTTTTTTTTTTTTTTCTTTCTTTAGGTTTCGAAATCTCAAATTCGTATCGATGCTTGATTTATGATCGTTGCTTTTTCTAACGAAGGACATAATTAAACGTATCTAACGGAGAAGAAATCGGTTTCTCTTGGATGCTTTCCACCTACGAATATCTATGAACGTCTACGGTTCGGTGAGAAGATAGGAAGTTTCGAGATAATAAGATAGCCAAGTTACTTTAAACACTTGCGGAAGATAACAAAAGAAGATAGAAATATTTGAACATTTCCTATTTTTACTACCTACTTATTTACTCGTTATCACGATCGTTAACACAGCTAATACTACGTTGCGTGTAGTTGTTACAGTAGTTGCAAAGCGTACTGAAACATAGGTGAATCTCACCGGTTTCGAGAATGTGTGCGAGTTCTACTAGCCTCTAATAACTAGAGTGTGAATATCTGCGAAGGGACGTAGCATGTGCAACAACTCGGCGACGAGTGAAACACGAAATTGCGAGTACCGCGGCGAACATCACTGGAAGGCGTCCAGCACGAATTCTTGCGCCTCGTTTATTAGGGGATGAACTATTTAATGGACGAAGCGTAACGTAAATATGGAGGCATTCTCAGAAAGCTAAATGGGTTTTACTTTGAAAGATCGTGGACACATTGCACATGGTATTTCCCTTTCGGATACCATTAAGAGTCTCATTTTAGTGCTATTTCACTTGGAAGTTACACAAACAGCTACCTATACGTTTGTATCTTCTAAATTTTATTCCATTGGTGTTAACGTTACGCTAAATTCGAAGGCGATTATTAAAAGTTTAATATCAGCTTGAGAAAATATTTTTCTTCGTAAACGAACTGGTTAATCAAATAAAAGGTTAATATAAGCTATCTGCTTTTAAAACGTTACAAATATTCGTTCCGATCGATAAAAACAAAATTCTTCTTATCTAAATAAAGCAACTAAGCGGATACGCTTGCAGCGGCTAGAGAAAATATTGGCACAACGTTTTATTTATTGTTACGTGTACATAACAATTTGTTAACTCGTTCGCTACCACGTGTCACGCGTATGCCACGCATTACGTATGTATTAGGTTGTCCCGAAAGTTTCTTTCGTTTCATAAAGCGATAATAGATGAACAACAATTTCTGTTTTATATTATTTTATTGAACTACGTACGATCTATTTCGTTCTATTTTTATTATTATGTTCGTGCATAATTTAATAAACTATATAAAAGAAAAGACATTGTGCGTCTATTATTTCCTTATGAAACGAAAGAAACTTTCCCGACAACCTAAATAGTTGCTTTCCAGAGCCAAGCGTCATAAATGCGTGAAACATATTGTGTTTCAATTTTCTTTAAGATAAATGCACGATATCTTATTTATTTCCATTGGAGATATTTGTATATATTACAGACAACAACAAATTATCGCCAGTCTGGCATCGTAGCACATTGTCTTTGGTTATTTTAACTTTCCCTTTTCGATTGACAAAAATTCCACGCGACTATCGTCTTCTAAACACGAAACGTGAATTACGTCAAACAGGTAACGATACAATAGGTCACACATGTGTGACGAATGGTCTGCAGCAAAAAGCGATCTAGTCTTAACACAGCGTCGCACGTATCGTACGCGTCCTAAAACCCGCTTGGATCTTTCTATTTAGCGTTTTGCATTATGATACACGTACGTAAAGTATACGTCTTATTACATAGATATTGTGAAAGTTTGAAACTTGCACTATGAACAGCGACCGTTTCTTCGGACGGCGATAGCAAAAGAATTGAATGAAACTATATTAAATTTCGTATCGGTAGTGTACTTTCATACGACTACAATTTGATACTTTGAAAATGAAATGTAAGACCTGATGAAAAAAAGGCTTCGCTGGGAAATAGGTTTTTTTTTATTCATTTAATTTGTACTTTACAATTTATCCAGCTGGACATTTGGTAAATTTTTCTAACTTTATTGCTGAATAACATGTGGATGGCTACCCCCAGTGGGAAATACCATCTTCGAGTTTGTCTATTTTATTTCTTTACTGAGGTCAGTGCGGTGTTTTCTTTTCAATCTTCTTATACCTACATACAACCAGAAACTTCCGATCGACCAAGCGAAGCTGAAAATATCCTAGCAAAAACGTGTTTGTACATACCTGTATTTCCCAAAGCAATATTTCTCTTATTAGGTTCTATATTTCACTTTGATCATAGACAAATTTGTACAGTTATGTGAAAATAGCTATCCATTAACGAATGACACGAAGCTTAATTAATTAGTACCTAAATTCTATAATAAATACAATGATGTGTAGAGATGCAATTCCTAGCCATTGTACATTCCACGAGGTTCTACCTTTCACGCTCGATCTAACTATATGCAGTACGATGCAGTTGTATGTGTGCACATAAATACATAGATGGTAAACCTGACGTAAAGGCGGACGATCGCGACGAACGTCGTCGCGAGGAGAAAAGATGATCCGAGCGGAACGTAAATTCACCGGTAGCGGGCACGTACCTGCGCTACTACCATGGACGGAAGCAATCAATAAGGCGGCTTAAATTACGGGAGGAATCGTCGTTGACGTGGAGAAACAGAGCCACGGGGCAAGCGCTAATAACCCAGATGCAAATTGATAGTGCTCATTATCATAGTAACAACGATCGTATACAGGCTCGTAAGAGCCACGCCGCGAAAGGGGCCGCGAGATTTATTTCGCTCGTTTAAATTCCCTGCTGCCGCTGGCGAAGCGACGAAAAACTTGTCACGAGTGGAAAATATCGCTGTTTTCACGACCGAAAGTGCTATCTATGGTTTTTGCGATTCCTCCATATTCGTCTTTCGTTTTGCAATAATTTTACATTTACGTGTATTAACGTTTATCAAACTATCAAACGCATCAAAACGACGGGTCTCGGATTCCTTCTCTTTGGTTTTCTTCCAATTTTATTATCTTTTATCGAACATTAATTACGTATTACGCGTTACATACGTCCATATTGGGACATGTTCCAGTCTCATACAAAACGTGATAATTAACACAGATTGTTAAAAGTGATCAAATTGTTATTTCATATGCATAGAAAATTCTGGTTGAACGATCAGGTATTCAAGAAACTTTTGCAGAAATTATAATATATATATATAATATAAAAAGAATGAATGAACAATTGTACATTGACTTCTATCTACTGGTTTCAAAATGTGTAAATTTAAATTTGCCAGATTATCGGTTAGTGATCGTCGATCGAAGAGAGATGTAAAGACGTATAGTTACGTTAGTGATTTAATAACGCGCTTTGTCTAAATCGTAGCTACGATAGGCTTTCAGAAATTACCTATAGTTATTAATTTAGAATGTTAAATTACATTCACAATGTGCTCGTTCAAAATGTATTTATGATATTCAATTCGAATTCATTAGCGATACGACTAGACGGATCTCAATCGTACGATCCTTCGTCGCTGATTAAGATCTTTATTCTTGCGACTCTATTATTTGCTCTGGTGCTGCATTGAATCAACCACGTGTTTGCACAGCTGCGAACAATATATTACTCTGCGAAATATACCGTTTCAACTAATCTGCAATAAATACTACATTATTGTATTATTATTAAGTTGCTAAACTCTGCACAATCCAAGCTTCTTCAATTGTAACTTCGCCAGCGCATCGTCTCGATTTCACAGTAAGAAAGAAATTAAATTAGAGAAAGAATGGAATACAGGCAAGGATTTAAGGTTGTAGAAGCAACAAATAAGTTGAACTTATTTCGTTAGAATATTCGAAACGCGAAAACTTCTAACGTCTCATTTTGAATGACGAAGAAATAATGTTGCAAGGAATCTCGTCGAGAGAACAATCACAGTTAAAAGTTCCTCGACCTCTTACGTCGAACATCGATCGGTGTAACGCGATTCCAGGGAAAAACGTGGAAATTCCAGAGCGTCTAGGCGCACGTTGGCGTCCCGACGAGGTGTCACCTGTTGAATCCAGCCGCAACGCGAAACACGGACCGCCTGTTTCCCTGGAAATTGCATGTTGTCAGAATGGAAAGAACGGACAGAGCATCGAAAGGGAAACCAAAGGGTCGGCAACAATGATCGCCAGCCTTTAGAACTCCTTAATGACAGTTTCGATCGGATGGAACGATTTTCATCAAACACCGCTGTACAAAATAACGATTTATAGTTTTGCTAGTTATTCTAAGGAAAGCACACGAAATAATTAAATAGCGTGTGAGTGCTATAAGATGAAAGGCTATTAATATCATCACATATATCACATGTGTAATTGATAAAGGATTAATAATAATGAGGACAAAAATAAAGAGCAAATAGCAAGACAGTGTAAAATTTATAACAATGAAAGAAACTTAATATTTTTTATGACAATAAAGAGGACAAAGGCACAGAGAACGTAGCTATTAGCTATATAAAAAGTGATCAAGAAAATCGTAATATACGTACTGGTATTAAGTTTACTTTATACAAAACCATTTATTTCGTTATTTTAAAGCACAAGGTCCATGTCTAAATTATTTTTAAGTACAGGATAACATTGTATTCAATTTATATATACAGAAGTTATAAACAAAGTCAGAAATTATTTACCTATAATATCTATAACAATTAAGAACGCTTAGATTGCTAGGTATTTTCATTTCGACAAAATGAAATTGCGTTCCGTGCATAGGACGTCCAGCAACAAGTAGAAATCGATCGATGAACAAAAATAGAACGAGCAGTAAACGGGACGCGTTGCGAATTATAGGTACATTTAGTGATTCATATCGTTGTTAATTTAAATTATCAGGTAATGGGTTATTAGCTGACCGTTCACGGGAATGGTCGGGGAAATTTAATTAAATTCATTCGAGACTTATGAAGAGATATTCGTTTAACGAAGCGCTTCAATTTAACGATATCGCGTCACTGCATATGGAGTCGTATGTTTACTTCGATTAAAGAAAATTTGTTGGCTCGAAAATCTTTGCTGAAAACGATCGCCGAAGTACGAGACGAAATTTGATTATCACGTAACAAATCCGCTCACTGGATTTGCAAGTTATCCAATAGAATGCAGAAAGTTCGAAAGTAACCGGAAGGTGAGCCAAAGAACACATAGCCCAAAACGAGTATGTACGAGAACGAAAAAAATCGAAAGAAATCTAAATCTAATGCAAGTAATAGGAGGACGAAAAGAAGTTTCGAAAATCAAGTTAAAAAATTCCCAGGGAATTTAAAGAGACTCGAACTTAACCGAACCCCATCACCGAAAGAAGCGACACTGCAAAATATCAACACAATCAACAAGAATATTGCGGAAGTCTGATAGTCTACAGGAAGAACCTTTACTGCGGAAGTAAGGAAAACCAACCCAAACTTAAGCTAATCTGACCGTGAAAATGAAAACCGCTCGTAAATCTCGGCGAAAATGACAAAGATCGAACGAAACTTTCCAAAGTCTATGAGAAGATGCTTATTGCAAAATTATTCACAGAAACCACAAAAATCAAGAGAAACTCGAAGAACCTAGTCACCGAACCAGAAACTCGCAAATCCGCGTAAATCCAGCTGAACCTATTAGAAAGAGGTAGCAACGATGAAAAAAGCAACGAGGAAAAACGAGGAAGGAAAAGGGAAAGGAATAGTCACGTGAGAGGGTCGCGTGCACGCGCGTGTCCCGACATGTATACGCATCGTGAGGCACGCACGGCCGCGTATCCTCGCGCTCGCTACGTTCACGCTACGCTTCCTCCCCTCCCCTGCGTCCACTGCGCTACCCACCCCTCCCCTCTCCTCCCTCTACCGCAGCGTTCTTGTCCCCCCCTTCTCTCCCCCGTCTGTGCATCGTCCGCCTGACGCCCCCCACCCCCGAGCCTAGCCGGTTACCCCCTCTTGTCTCCGCCTCCTCTCAGCTCACTCTCGTCTGGCTCGACGGTCCCGAAGGCAGCGGACAATTTATGCCCAATTACACCCTAATTACCGTAATGGCACGACTCCGGTACAGATGGTGCACGGAGTTAAGTAACTGTCACGGGCCACGGGAGCGAGGCCTCGGTTCTTCGATCGGTCGTTACGACGCCGCGCGGCGCGGCGCTTCCATGCCTATATAACGTTTTCGTTACGTTCGCGTTCTGTTGTGTCCCGTAAGTCGTAAGTTGCGCGATCATTGCGATGTAAATATATATGTAGTCGCATATAGCGTTAAGAGGTTAGGATAGATATCGTAGAGGGAAGATCTTTTGGTAATTAATACCTTGGCTTACGACTACTTTCGACGATACTGACGTACGTATGAAGTGAAAGAAGCGCGATATTGTATCAGCCAGCAAAAAGTAAAAGAAGCACTAATTGTACTGTGCACGAAGTGAAAGAAGCCCTTCTATGCTTTGACAGTGCATGTATCTATACGTAAGATGGAATATAATACCTTGGCTTGTGACTTTTCTAGCGATAATTGTTCGATCGTGTAGAGTACAAGTTCGTTTGTTCGAGGATGCCACGCTTCTATGACTTTGTAGCGTTTTCGTTATGTTCGCGTTTTGCCGCGCCTCGTAACGCAATGACGCGATGTAAATATTACATACAGCGGTAAGAGGTTAGGACGAATGAAAAGATCTTTTGATAAGTAATATCTTGGCTTATGACTTTTCTAGTGATAATCGTAATTGCAGTACGAGCGCGCTTCTTCGAAGACGAGGCGCTCTTTTATCTACACGGCGTTCCGTTACGTTCGCTTTTTACTGCGTTCTATAAATCACGCGATCATTGTGACAAAATGTTGTGAGGTTAGAATGGATCAAGAAATAGCAGTCGACGATTAATGTCTTGACATATGGTTTTTTTAATGGTTCTTCTTCCACGTATACAATAGCGTTTCGTTCTATTCGCCTTTAACAACATCGCGCAAGTTATGCGGTGACTGCGGCGTAAGTTACAGAATTGAGAGGTTAGGATTAGTTATGATTTGAATGAAAAGATTATTTGATAGGTAACGCGTTGGCCTCTGACTTCTTTGATGCTTATTACGTGCATAAACTAAAACTGTATTTATTCCAACATACAGCGCTTCTATCTGTAGCTTTTTTTCCATTCGCATTTAGCAAATTTAGGCGATCCGATGATCGCGATCTACGTATGTACGTACAGAGTTAAGAGGTTAGGATGTCACGATTTGGATCAAAGAATCATTCGATGGGCAATATCTTGGCTTATGACTTTTCTAATCATAATTGTTGCACATATAGTAGAACTGTTGCATAAGTTTGTTTATTCGAAGATAAGACGCTTCTGTACGTAGCGTTTTGTTATGTTTGCGTTTTTTCGCGCCCTATAAATCGCGCGATAATCGCAACGTAGAATCCACGGACCTATGGGTATTTCGTGCTTTATGTGCAGGCCAGAAGTTTATTTATTGGAACATGGATTATTTCTAAGTTTAGCGTTTCGTTTCATTCGCAGCGTCCTATAAATCGCGCGATAATTGCGATAGGTATGCAAGGTTAGGTTAGGATAGGTGATTATCCACCGCTGTGTATGAAGGAATCATTTGATAGTTAACATCTTGGCTTATGATATTTTGGCACGTTTTAAACATTTGACACCACACGGTAGAACTTCTTGTTTGAAAATATCGCGCGTCGTCTCCTCAGTTCGATGTTGAAAGGCGATAAAGAGTAGAATCGATGGACGTTCGTACAAATTATTCTTGGCTGTAAATATTTCCTTAACCTACACACGGACACGCTGCAATTCATTAATTATAAACAAATTCTCCTCTTTCGTAACGCTGTTATTCTTTAACATTTTCCTCCTTCAATTTCAATATGAAATCGCGAAGTGAACGAATCCCGTGATGACCGAACAGACCTTGAACCTTCATCTCTATTTTCCAAGAAGATTAAAACCAATAAACACTTGTGCAGGAAAAATAAATTTCTCGATCGAGACTCGGTGAGCTTCCGGGAAGATTGTTGTAAAAATGGACGATTAAACAAACTGTTTAATGGTAAAACACGGGTGAAATCAAAGTCAAAGTAACGAGAGATAATACGTGAATTTACCGCATCTCTTTGCTGTACTCCGCATCCACAGCGAAAGAAATGAACTTTGTACATTGCAGGCTACGACATACCGAATCATAAAATCAATCAGGAATGTTCAATATGTAGTTATTTCTGGTTCAATCGTCGCTCAGACCCGAGACAACAACGCGTCTCGAAGAAATTATAATTGAAAAGACTGCACGTCTTTGTAACAAAAAAATAAAAGAGAGGAAGAGCAAATTCCCTGAACAAACGAAAATAGTACGATCTTAGAGAATTTTTAGACCATTCGGATGTTCCATGTTCGATTGAGCAATCGGCAAACTGCGAAAGAATGCTCGTTTAAAGGTACCTTGGTTAAGTCGAACATCATTACTCGATGATAAGTTTCCACTAAACGAGTAGATACAGGCGAATGATCTTATTCTCGTGCTATCTTTTCACTCGTTTAGTTTAATATTATATTCCATAATGAAGGAAACGAGTGTAACATAGAAAGTACAAGCAAGGTAGTCAAGACGAAATTTCAACTCGCATTTCAACTTTAGTCGTTTCGACTATAGTGGTGTCCGTGTCAGGAGCAGATTGCCGGACAAGTTTCCAGCTTATCACCTTGGAAGCTAGGCGATAAGGGACACGTCGTTCTCGCGATCCCCATTATCGAATTCCTGTTCGTCGTTGGAAAGGCTAGTGAGTTTCGCTTTCCGTACGAAGAGACGCGTTAATAAATGGTTCTATTTCGGAGAAACGGCCGCCTAATCGACGTGAACCGACGAAGATGGAAAAACACAGGCGAACGAGTCGTAGCGTCGCGTCGGCGTAGCATGTGGGAAACACGTGCTCCGCAAACCTCACCTTAGAAATCGTGACTTTGGAGTGGCTGCTTCGTCGTCGTTAAAATCGAACGACCTTCGGAAATGATGAAACACGAAGGTTAACGCTAGAACTACGTGCAAGCCTTTAATATAATGAGACTAGAAACGTACATACATTTATTATGGAAAATTTAAAAACGCGAAGATTTGCGAAATATTGGAAACTTTGAATCAGCGAGCCTTCTTTTGAAAATGAAATAACGCAGCAGACTTAACACGGCTTCGATTTACATACCTGTGCCACGAAACGAGATACTTCGAGCTTGCGGTTAACGCGTGAAAAATTGTATTTTTCCTTTATTCTAACACTGAATGTACGTAATATGAGAAAAGATATAGAATATCTTTTAAAATGAAATACTCGTTATAATATTTAACCGGTGAAATAAATATCTCTTCGTTCTATCAGAATCCTCGATCATCGAATAGCAAAGAAGCTCCCGAGTTTCAATCGGATTAAAATAAAAAATCAATTTTTAAATAACGTAAACGAAATTCAGGACACATAAGTATAGGCTAAACAGGTGTCCCATGGAAGAAATTTTCTGGCGAAGCGGTTGAAGGGTGAAAACACATCGAGGAAGTTGGCGAGGAACAAGTCGGCCAAAGATAAATCGTTTGGAGTTGTGTGTTTTTTTTGTTCGGGCCAGGAGAGACAGAGAGAGGGAGAGAGGCAGCAGAGAACGAGGCGTGGCTTCGACCGCGACCCCATAGTATTTCACCATACCCCTTTAATTCGGCGTATAACGCGGCTCGATAACGACTGCCACTATATACTCCCCCATGGGACTCGTTTTCACGGTTCCGCGTTTCCTTCCACGGCCAACGTGCTGAAATGCCGCGCATTTCAATTTTCCTGACTTCTTCCAATGCCCCGACGTAGATTAGATACAGAGATAATATCGTCTCGAGCAAAGGTATAGCGACGTTTAACAGTTGACTTTGTGATACTTTTTAAGTTCTGCTAATCAACAAGTGGAAACTTTAGTTTGACATTAATATTAGACATTGCTTTTAGTGCCAATGTTTTGACAGTTCTGGATATTGAGGATTATGGGCTTGATAACAGTTGGAAATATTTCAGATCGAAGGATCTTCAAGTCGTTCTGAAGTTTCGCCGCTAAGTAGCTAGAAATCTTGGTTTGACGTTAATATTAGACGTAGGTTTCGGTTCGAACGTTTGGACACCTTTGGCTACTGACACGCGTTTCATAAGACTTGGAAATGTTTCAGATCGAAAGTTTCGCTGGTCGGTAAGTAGAAATCTTAGTTTGAAATTAGAACTAGCGGCAGTCTTCGGTTCCAGTGTTTCGACAGTTTTGAAAGTTAACTTTTATGGGGTTGACAACTTAAGAAAATAATTTTTCATATCGTTTTGAAGTCTTGTTGGTAAGTAGAAATCTTAGTTTGAAATTAGAATTAGCGGCAGTCTTCGGTTCCAATGTTTCGACAGTTTTGGATGTTAACGTTTATGGGGTTGACAAGACTTGAAAATGCTTCGAAAGTAATTTTTGGTGTCGTTTTGAAGTCTTGTTGGTAAATAGAAATCTTAGTTTGGAATTAGAACTAGCGGCAGTTTTCGGTTCCAGTGTTTCGACAGTTTTGAAAGTTAACTTTTATGGGGTTGACAACACTTAAGAAAATAATTTTTGGCGTCATTTTGAAACCTTATTGGTAAATAGAAATCTTAGTTTGAAATTAGAACTAGCGGCAGTCTTCGGTTCCAGTGTTTCGACAGTTTTGGAAGTTAACTTTTATGGGGTTGACAACACTTAAGAAAATAATTTTTGGCGTCATTTTGAAACCTTATTGGTAAATAGAAATCTTAGTTTGAAATTAGAACTAGCGGCAGTCTTCGGTTCCAGTGTTTCGACAGTTTTGGAAGTTAACTTTTATGGGGTTGACAACACTTAAAAATGCTTCGAAAGTAATTTTTAGTGCCGTTTTGAAGCCTTATTGGTAAATAGAAATCTTAGTTTGGAATTAGAACTAGCGGCAGTCTTCGGTTCCAATGTTTCGACAGTTTTGGATGTTAACGTTTATGGGGTTGACAAGACTTGAAAATGCTTCGAAAGTAATTTTTGGTGTCGTTTTGAAGTCTTGTTGGTAAGTAGAAATCTTAGTTTGGAATTAGAACTAGCGGCAGTCTTCGGTTCCAGTGTTTCGACAGTTTTGGAAGTTAACTTTTATGGGGTTGACAATACTTAAGAAAGTAATTTTTGGTGTCGTTTTGAAGCCTTGTCGATAAGTAAAAATCTTGTTTTGAAATTAATATCGGCGGTAGCTTTTGGTCCAGTTTTGGTTTAGACCATCTTGGATATTGACGATGCTGGGTTTGATAAGATTTAAATTTTCATTGGTAAGTGAAAATCATGGTTTGAAATGAATATTAGAGGCAGGCTTTTGTTCGAACGTTTTAGCGCTTCTTGATATTCATGATTATGCGTTTACCAAGATTTGCAAGTGTTTCGTAAGAGAAGAAGTAGTTTTTGGGATCGTTTTAAAGTTTCGATGGCAAATAAATGGAAATCTTTGAGAAGAAAATTAAAAGTTCCCAGTCTGTCTGTCGTTAAAGATCCTAACGAAGTTTACAAATGCAATGAAGATTTTTGGAATCTACGTTTTTGCGAGCACGCTTTAACCAAAATAAGCATAATCTTTCTTATTTTAAAACGACCAATGTACCTATCTATCGATCAACGTACAGAACATTATTCCACAAATTTAGAACATCCTATTAATAGCGAAATCTATTAGCTTCGCGACGAAAGAAAATCTCGGCAGGATTCACGGGAACAAACTGAATTTTCCATCGGTTTGCTACGGTTTCCCCTTATCTTGATTGTCTCATTAAATATCGACGAGTGTCGAAGGGCGAATATCTTGGGGTCGCCGTTGGTGCTTGTCGTTTCAACCCCTCGTTCGTTTGACACTGATTTTCCTAAAATTTGATAATATTTCACCATTCAAGAATCGAGTTACCTCGATGATAAATTGGTCGCCTCTATAATAAATTCATCTTCCAAAAATACGAACGTTGAAGCGTGAAAGAACCTAATCTCAGATCGCACACTTGCAACTGCAAAGTCACTCAACTCAAAAAGGTACTTAAGTTCCGCAGAGAAAACGAAAAATTATTTTTAGACATAGGATTGAATCGAATTTATAAACAGCAGGAGTAACGTTCGCGAAACGGGTTCGGCTATATTTTCCCTCCATTTCTAGTTTTCAATCCTGGAAAAACACCCTTCTTAGTCAAGACACAATTCACGATAAGTCGTATTTATAGAACACGGTGCAGCGTTACACGAATGAGGAAGAGCGAGATAACTGTGCTTCGCGAGTCAATTTATAAAGATAAACGAGCGAGGTTTTCATAATCGGTCAAGACGGGTTTCCGCAACATTTTCATACTGATAACTTGAAAATCATGTCTTTTTTCGCGTCACTTTCGCCGCAAGCGTGCAACGATTATTTATCAAACACCCGCGGATGTTTGACACGATAAATGGTAAATTTAGAATATCGAAATCTATCTATACATCCAATGGCGCGTAAATTTAACGACTGTAGAATCGCATACGATGACACGCGAGAATACTCGAACACTTACATGCAGAATCATTTTCATCAGTACGTTGTGTACACTGTGTACGAAATCTTTTGAAATTTCAATATCAGTGCAACGAGACTATCGCGATTGTTAAATTTGAAAGCAGTCTGAAAATCTTAGCTTTGAAACATTTAGAATGGAATAATACGATGACGCAACAATGATCTTAGCGTCTCGTTCGTTATGTATAGCTTAAAATAAAGACGTTTTTTGTGCGATATTTGTGCGGAATTACGAGACTTAATATTCGAAATTATTCCATTGGAATTGTTTCGCGTTGATTCGAAATGTGAATTCGAGCGTTGAATGGAAATAACGCGAGGAAACGAATTGTCATTAAGAAAGACTTTATCTACGTAGGAGCGTTAGGCGAAAACCTTTGTCACACGAAACAAGTTGATTTATCATTCATCGGATTCAGGGGATTAACTGTACTTAAACTCTTGTTGGCTTCATTATCAGTTTCTCATGCAGCGCTAACACGGTTGTATCCGCCGTTTTAGATTAAACTTTCTCGATACTCGGAACGCCACGGTTACACTCTGATAACTTCTAAGTTACCTACACCTAATTATAGAGTTATCGCATACATGCATTTGAAATTCGAAGTCCTGTTAATTTGCTTAATAATATGCGGCGACTATTACACGACTATAAATACCTTAAAAGATTGTTGTTGATATTAAAATTATCCGGTTTACCTAAACCAGAAAAAGAAACACTAAGACCAACAAGCGAATCCCGGTGACTGATACGCGCTGATTTTGATGAAACTTTGCGTACTTCATTAGACGTATGTAAGAATTTAGCCGGTTTTAACTTTAAGGAAGAACGAGAAAAGAAATTCTAAATCGTAAACGACGAAGGATTTCAAGAAGTTAACATTAATTAATATTAATTATCATTTATTGATATTTGTCAATTAATATTAAAATTGAAATAAAAGTAATGCCGTGTCTTGAGTCTTATAAATCTGTGCGAAGAATTTATTGAAACAATTCGTTTTGTTTTACAAAAATTACATAAGAAAATAATTTCTTCCAAAGAAATGTATATAAAATAACGTCTCTAACGTTTCAATACGAAATAAACGTTTCTAAGAATCTCAAAATTTCATTATACTGATGTATTCGTTCGGAAAATAGATCGCGAGAAAGTAGAGTCATCGTAACATCCGAAAACTTCGACCAAATGAAAAAGAGGAAAACCGTCAAAATGCAAAGAAACGCTAAACCATCGAGTAAATGCAGAAACTAGAACAGCGTGGATCTGTTTTTCCAGCAAGCACGACACGTTCCTCTATAATATAACGTTGATACGATCGATAGCCGCGAAGAGGCCGGCGATTAAATACGATGGAGTCGTCATTAAGATGATTGAGATATAACTGCTTCCATTCGGGGCCCTTCATTAAGCGCGCGCTCAGCCGAACCGCAAAAGGGTGGAGAAAGAAAAGAATCGGACGAGAGAAGAAGAAGAAGAAGACGATGAAAGAAAGGATGGCGGTGGGGATGGGAAATAAGAAAACAAGAAGCCAGTCGCTAAACGTAGTTTCGTTTTCTTATTAATCAAACCACGTCGGCAAGGCCTAAGATTGTAATTACATAATTACGCGAGTCGATGCGATATAATTTTACGCTGTGAAAACACGTTCTGCCTTCTCGTTGTTCTTCCGATCTTCGAGATCTGCGTCGGTCGAGTACACGCGCGCCTCAACATACAGAAAATGGAAATAAGAAAGAAAGAAAGAAAGCGTCGCAACCTATTGCATCGTCGAATACAGATGTCGGAACAAAGCGTAAAACTGCAATAAAAATACGATCGAAATTGGAAGAATCGCATATGCATTGCAGGGCACAAGTATTGATATTTGAAGTATAAATCGAATAATCTTTTTCTGCTACTATTGTTTAATTATTTTATTAATATATATATATATATACCGATACGATGTATATATTTTTATTATAATTGTCTTTATTTTATTATGTATATATATTTATTATTATATATTTTTATATTAATCCGTTAATTTAATCGCGTTATACGCGCCTGTTCTGTAATGTAAAATAGCAAATAAAATAAACCGTGTCGTGATTTTTCAGCAAGTGTAAGTTCAGAAAGCTTTCTAACAGTTATGCTTAAGAGTATACGTCGTCTAGTCATGGTGAAAGTTTAAAAACTAGAAATTTTCAATTTAAAGGAAAAAATTGGAATTATCAATTTCACAATTTGACAATGCTTGATATCAGTGGCTGCTACTCGTTGCCGGTCGTCTTGATAAAAAGATACTTTGCTAGTTTTCCCGGCAATCGTCCACTGGCGCGATGCCAAAAATACTTGGCCAGCTTTTAGGTTACGCTTGGTAGATAGAAGTATCTACGAAAGAATCGTCAATATCCATTAGAAGCATTAAACTTCCAAACAGATTCGATATTTTATGCAAATAAAACGTTTCTACTTTATTTCTGCATTTTTATCGTTACTGAACATTTATTGATACAAATGTAACGGTAAGATCATGTCGGCTCAAATAAAAAAATATTCTGATTTAGAAATAACGATCGTTTAATTTTAGCGTTTATCGTCGTGTTATTGTTCTATAATCGTACAGCGTATCACTGTAAATGAGTATAGTAATCGAAATATTACGACACGTGTTGTTCCGTCTCCTCCATTTGACAGGGAACATCATTTTTTTCGACCCTTTACCACGCTCAATAATTTACGCATCATTTTAAAAGTAACATTTCGGCGATCATTTTGACAAAAGCCTATCGTAATCGACGAGTCTTAGTACTTTTCGAAGCTTCAAACATATCACAAAGTAAAGGAACTTCCCTTGCTACTACGTTTTCCTGCCAACGAAAAGGGTAAAACGAACGTTGAAACGCAATAAGTGTACGTTAGGTTACGTAATAATTCGTAAAAAAAATGAAAACCAATTAGCGCGATTAATGGAAAGTCAGTATCGACTGCATAAAGCAAAATGTAAGAAAAAGCAATGATGTTATAAAGCCTGAGAATGTACTATTGCCATAAATAAACGTACGGGAGCGAACGATGAATTTTTTTTTCCAAACTGAATATTAATCGTAATAATCGTAATAGAACGAAGAAATTGAATAAGAAACGAAGTTGATCGAGAGGCAGAGAAAGAGGCAAACTCTTTGTTCCTCAACGAACAAACAATAACGTCAATTATACGAGAGAGAATGAATCCGCGTTTTCTATCTATGAAACATTACGAGAAAAAATTGATTCTCATTGCACGATACATCCACTCGTCAGAGAGAACCCGATACGATTAAACCCGGCGACCTTCTTTTTTCTTTTCCTCCAGTTCCCTTCCCGTCCCCGTTGGTTAATATTAATTGGACGGCGCGTTTAACCAAGCGAGTAGTAGCACTCGTTCGCTTCGCCAGTGCATGGCCCAATGGCTAATGGATAAAGCAGACGAGTTATGCTAATAAGTGTGCAAAGGCTTCGCCAGAACGCATGCGCTCCGCTCATGAATATTCATCGCGCTATCTGATTACGTCACTGATTGCCGGTATTCGAAAGTGTTTGCTCGCCAAAGTCCAGTGCCTGGGTATCGTGACGTCCGATCATCCGCGACTGATCATCCTTTGTCCCGCGGGAAATTGTTTCATTCGACGCGAAGATCATTTCTGAGCTTTTCGGCTTCCGTTTAAAGCGACTGATATTATTCTTCAGTTTCTATGTTTACAGGATAATAAGTTTGGATTCATCGATTAACTGTAAGGACTATGTCTCGTTTTTCACATTATGTAAATTTTCTCTTTTCTTCGCCGTATCATATATACGAATATTAGTTGAAAATAATCGACGAACCATGTGCTGTATAAGTATTCCTATGTTAAATGTCGTTGATGTCGATCGTTTTACCTAAAATGCAGCGAAAATCCTAAAAATACCAACATTCTGCAAGCGACAAAGCAACGATCGTCTGACATTCATCCGAATCGATCTCAAAATTCTGACAATTTCTGGTAAAAAAAAAAAACACTTTGAAAAAGCTTGAGTTGGAAGATTGTTCGTCCGTTAACCAAAAAATTCGAGAAACTGGAAAAAATCATCTACGTAGATCGATGGAGAAGTAAGATCGGTCACGCAAACAGTGAATAACTGGAGTCGAAGGAACAACGAAATGCTTGACGGATAAATGATCGTCTCTCTCGATGGCAGGGTGCGAAAATAGAAAATCCGATTGGCCGGTGCGAAAGAGAGCGGAACAAAAGCTTCATGCAGAATTCAGTGTCGGCCGCTCCTCTATAATCGGAGCGGAGTATCGATCGGTTAGCAGCGGATACACCTGCTCGTGTGCAAAGCTTGTAGCCTCCTCTCTCTCACTCTCTTCACTTCCCCTCTTCATCTCTTCCTTCATCACGCTCTCTTCCCATCTCTCTCATCCCATTCCACATCTCCGTCTGTCGCTTTGGTAACGTCTGTCTCTCTCGTTCCCTTTCAGGAATTTCACCCAGGGCTACCTTGTTAATCTCGGCCGCCGACATCGCCATCTTTACGGCGCCAGCCGACGAGATCGTGGTCGATAGCGGGAAACCCGCGATAATGCACTATCATCGACGATACCCTGTTGCGGGCCCGAGATTAGACTACGCGAACAAAATGATCAAGTTTTGGGAGCGTTTCGACGTTCGATTTTTTCTCGAATAATTGCCATGACGAGCTACCATCGGCCACGCACACCTCGTCGTGGCCTCGAGATTAGGCTACGCGAGACAGATGAGCGAATTTTGCGAGCGTCTCAGCATTCGTCCTGACGAGATTTCTTCTCGTATTTGCGATAATACGCTGTACGATCGAGGAAAAACCTCGTTGTGGGCTCGAGATTAGGCTTCGCCGAGAAGATGAAGTTTTGCGAGCGTTTCGGCATTCCTCGCTGGCAGATTTTCTTTCGTATTTGCGATAACGCGCTATCATCGATAACACACCTCGAGATTAGACGGTGTGGGAAACGTGACGAAGCTTGGCAGCCTTTCGGCATTCCTTGCTACCGCGTTTCTTTTCGTATTCTTACGATAGTGCGCTATCAATGACCATGCTGTCTTGCGGCTTTCGAATTAGGATTATTCGAGCACTCGTTATTAGCAGATTCTTTCTTGATATTCGCAGCAATGCGCTGCCATCAACGACATCATCGAAGCACCTTGGTACATGCGTGTGCCTATGGAACTATCGTCGATGAATTTTTCGAACAAATCTGAAGCTTTGTTAGGAGGATCGTTCGGTAGGATATTTTGTGGGAGGATGGTTTTGGATGATGGCGTGGTTGGACCGGGAGATACGAGAAATTGGAAAATTGCGTATCAGTTAGCGTATGCTAAATTGGTATATATAAAATGATACGTACCTTGCCAATCACTGTGATCTTTCACAGCGCTTCGTGGTTTCTCGTGATCGCCTTTGATTGGTGCAGAGCATAGCTGTTCCTTGCACGCATCACACACGATAGCAAATGAATATTACAATTTTGGAAATCGACGAGTTTAAGGTATCGATGTAGCATAGAGAAAAGAACATTGATTTATTTTCTATCTTTAATATTCAACAAAGGAGTTTCAAGTTACGCGCAGAGAACCTAACGTCGTTTTAAAGTTCCCTCGTGTTCAGATATCTTTCTGCGAACTACGTTGAAGTATTTTATAAAAAATAATTCAATCTAGAATTCGAGCAATTGGACAGAATTCAAATCAGGATACGACGGCGATTGATCTCCGAACGACGAGCTGCGTACATTTATGTCACAAATTTAGATATTTGTTTGCGATTTTCGTACGTATCCAGGATTTGTCCAAAATATTATAGAAGTTCGTACAAACAAATGTAAAAAATATATACGTAAAAGAACGCGTTTTTCAAAACGCGTTTGTTGCAAAAGGTGTTCCTAGCTTCGTCTTCGTCTTGCTTTTAACGAGAGAACGTTTACATTATTCGCGCACGTTACATTACGTTTATACATGGTTTCGCGATAAAACATATTTCAAGCACGTGAAAGGCGAATAGTATAAACACCTTGTCATTAAAAGCAAAGGGACTAAATTAGGAACATTGTTTTCAACGATTGAAAAACCCCTCGTTCTACATATATATTTTTTACTCTGTTTGTGCGAACTTTCGCAACACGTTGATTACGAATCTCCGTTACCAAGCTTCCAACTTAACTGTACAAATTTTTCCGCATTAAAGAATTGATTGAAATGTTAAAAAAGAGCGACATTTGAACGCGTTACCTTATAGAGCATATTGTATGAAATTGTAAAATTAAACGCGTTGTTCTAAGAAAGAGCGATCCTAACGAAGCAAGTGGAAGTAAATGAAGATAATTGCAAAATTAAACGTAGATAATATTCTACAAGACGATAATCTTGGAAGCTGAAGCAAGCGATATGTGTAACAGTCAAATTACGAATGATTCTATGAAAGAATACTGCGCGTTCTACGAAAGAACAATGTTGAACAGCGAAGAAAGAAATTATGCGATCAATTCGATCTGAGATAAAATAGTTCAAGTTCGATGTTCGACTAAGGAATAATCGCGTGAACGATGAGAGAAGAAAGAATATAAGCTGTTGCAAAATTGGTCCCGTGCCAGCGTGATATTCTACGGGAGAAAACGGTCCTGTACGATGATCGAAGGAAGATAGTAACTGCGTGGAATTCCTCACGTTTCCATCTTTTGATAAAAAATATCTTTGTCTAATGAAAGTTCTACCTCTGTCGGTTGGCGCGTTAATGAACGATTAACGTGATCACAACTGTGAAAATTGTATTGAAAATAGAGGAACCGATAGCAGAATTCTATTAGGTTGTCCGAAAAGTGTCTTTCTTTTACAGACACGCCTTTTACAACGACGCATCTTTATACAAATATGAAACCCAATCTGTTTCCTGATAAAACGAAAGAAACTTTTCGGACGACCTGATACTTAGACAAATCCGTGACAGCAAAATAGAAAACGGAAATACGGTGTTCGTAAAAAGGATTGGAATAGATCAATAAAATTGGCCGATCACTGGATAATTGAAATTATAATTGAATTACCTGCTACTTAGCGTGTGTATTTAACGCAGTTAAACGCGATATAAATTGCCTGTTTTAATTCGGTAAAACGCAAATCGAGTCTCTTCCACGTGGCTACGTCATTGAACACGAAACGAAACGGAACGAAATAGCGACATCTCGTCAGGAAGGTATAACGAGGCAAAATTAGAACATGACTGATAAATTCTCTTTCGCTATTTCCAGTAAACACAGATTTAGCATACTCGACATATTCTTCCTCTCGTTCCCCTCTTAATTACCGTGCGGAATTCAAAGAATTTAACTTGCAATTAAACGTAGTTTAGAGCAGATTAAAACTCTCGCCGAGTTAGGACAAATATTCGAAAAGACCGTGTATCTGAAGATTTCTCAGTAAATACACGCGAACAATCGCTGAGAAAAAACACGATCCATCCACAGTTTACAAATCTTCCAACGCTAGTCGAGTTATTTCCTTTTCTCGCACAAATACAATTATCTCGGGCTTCAAACTCGAATAACAAACAACAACCTACAGACGGGCGACTAACATCCAACGACTACGTGGAGAACAATGAAATTGCTCAGAGACTTCGATGCAAAACTTAAACTTAATTCAAAACAGTGACAATTCCATCGCTAGTGACCAACAAGTCGATGCGATCGAACGACGTAAAAAAGAAAGTAGCAATTCAATTTCTCTCGTAGCTTATTAACCTAGCAACATTAACCTAGTTTTTTCCTAATTTGCAACGACTGTCCTCGAAACTATCCAAAGATTTCTCACGGTAGTATGTAAATATCTTATTCTTAAGTCACCCGATACCCACCAGCTTTGAGCTAAAATTCCACCGAATTTAAATGATCGATCGAATGTACACTTGTGATATTGCACGCTAACTTTGTTTCGTAACATCGATTATTTTATAGCGTAAAATCATGTATACTTTAATCGGTGCAAGTAGAGAGGAGGTCCATTTCTGATAATATCATTATAAATATTTAAGACACAAGTATGTTTATTGGACCTCGATAAATATATCTGAAAACCTCGTCGATAGTAATAAAAAGTAAGAAAATGTTAGAGTTTTAAGCAAGCGAAGAATGTCTGTTTCACGCTAGGTGGTTTCCGATTATACGTCGCGAAGAGAGCACGTTAATAAAAATAAAGTTATCAGGTGTTTCGATTACAATCCTAAACCTTAATACTACGAAACGATGGAATCTATGAGAAAATGAATTCTTCGTGGATGAATCATCAATATGATTCACTATCTTTAGAGAATGTCACTTATCCTTAATACTTTAACAGCTTCTCAGATTATAAAGCGAACATTTTTACAAAACCGCTGTCTTACAAATGAAGTTTAACGTAGGAGTATCTACGAGTGATACGAAAATATAAGAATATAAGAAATCTACGAGACATTTGAGTCAGAAAATAATTCCCTACAGTTCCATTCACAATTCCGTCGCGTCGTTAATTTCAAACCACAAGCGAGCGTATTATAAAATAATCTGAAAACAATGGAAATAATCGAACGAGCTTGCCAATTAAAATATTCTCGTTCCAGTCGAATATAAGCACTTACCGTATAACATTTTAATTCTAACGCATTGATACTAGCCTTGACGCATAGTATGTAACGTTATCTCATAAAACAACACGGTAAAGCAAAGAAAATGTTACTTTTGCGTTCGAAGAAATAGCAAACAGATTATTATCGGGTTGGCAACTAAATGATTGCGGAATTTGTCAATACCACCTAATAACAAAATTCGCGATCATTTAGTTGCCAAGCCAATAGTATTCTACTACCAGTGACAATACGTCGGTACGTTCAGGCCAAATGACAAGGCATCAGTGTGTTGCAATAAACAGAAAGATAACTTAATACGTTATAATAGGTTTAAAATTTCGACAACGTGATTCGTCCCATTCAAAACCTGTCCCTTTCCTACCACATCTACCCTAAGTCACGTACGAGCAGTGAAATCAATGCAGCAATTAAATCGTACGTATATTCTAATTCAATTATTTCACCGAAAATAAGCAGCTGTCCGATGACTTACTGACGTGTATGTATGAAAGTATACTGTAACTACATAGTTAAACAACTGAGGATCGTAGAGAAAAACACAATCGACGTATCGTTTGCGAGGTTCCGTGGAAACAAGGATCGCTGTAAATTGGCGTTCGGAGGGAAAACGGGTCGGCGATCAACATTACGTTCCTGTACGAGAATACTTTATTATTCTCGGAGGCGGTGCGTGTGGCGCGTGGAACGTGGCGTTCCCGAATTAGAGTCGGTTTTTTATCCGCCTGAACCCGACGCAGGCTTAAGCGGCGGGGAACCCGTTGCTGGCCGCACCTGGAGACGTTCCAAAAGACATTCGTTTGCGCGCCAAAATCGCCTGACGCTGTCAACGCCAAGGTTGAAATGAAAAAAATCGCGCAGCGAGCATGGCGCGACCACCTTTTATTTGCTACTCCCTTAACGAATGCCCGAAACGAGTTCACCACGCGTGAAATTGCGACCAGGAATGTCAGCAGCGTTCCTTTTTACTTTTAATCTGATCGTGCAAACGTCACTTTTAGTTGCAAGCGTCGGTTGCCAGTCGATCAGCCTGACGAATTCAACCTAACTTTGCCACGGTTCCCTCGAAAATCCTTCACGATCGTAACGTTGTTCCAACGTTCGAACACGAGAACATCTTACTCGTACGTGTCAACTTGAATAATCTTGAACATCTTCTTAAAACATGAGTTGCTTTCTGTTTGCCGCAGCGACAGCGGAATTGTAATATAAAAAGTGGCGGCTGGATCAAGAACGAGCTTCGTTTTACCTCGCAATCGGACAATCTCTAAATCCATCAAATACCAGTTCTCTTCTTTCAAAAATTCTCTTGCCAAAGGTCAACATCTTTTAAACTCAAAATTGAATCGTTCGATATAAAACTGACTACGAATAAACGTAGTCGAAGTGGCAAAAGTTCGAAGTTTCGTTAGATTGCTATTGTTAGGAAGACAAAGAAGTGTTCTCATCGAATGATCGAATCCGACGACGTTCTACTTAGAAGATCAAGATGATCGCGAATGGTCATTACGTGTTGGCTTTTTTATGGCGCTTCTCGGTTAATTCTACATCGATTGAGTCAGAAAGTTGACGACACGCTGACCGGAATGGTATTGCAGTGAAATCATCGTTTCTTCCAAAGTGGATGCCGATCGCTTAGCGTCACGACGATTCGAAATCGTCGATCTCGATCATCGTTTTCCATGAAAAACGTCCGTGCAATGGATGGCTGCAATTTACCATGGAAACGCCTTGCTCGATTTTATACTCGCGAATCACCTTCGCGATTCTAGCTTTCTTGGAAGCGAGACAAAGCGTTCGTGTCACGAGATTAGATCTGAAATCCTTTGCGCGGCTGATGCGTGCTAATTGTTTTCAATTGATCGATGTACAGTTGCACTGCGTACGCATATAATATCATCATCGCTGGGAATTCACGGTCGAGAATCCACGTTCCAAATCACATCATCGAACAGAACTACTTTTCCTTAAAACACCGGTTGAAGAATGTTTGTAGTAGAAAAGACCGTAAGTGGTAAGAAACAAGTTTTGCAGATGGGAAAGAGAACCTACGCGTTAATGTAGTCGAAATCCATGAAAAAGAAAGGTGTATTTATGTAGAAAAGTGTGTAAGTGGCAGCTCTTAGTTGCGAAGAAAACTGAATGTTGCATTCGTTGAGATGCAGCATAGATAAAAGCTACGAAACAATTCAGTGATCCTCTACTTTCTACTAGACATCTTCTAGCGTTATTAATAATTATTTAGAAAGAGAAGTTCCACTTAAATTCCGTATTGCGGATATTCTCGTCGATACGTAGAAGAACATTTCCCAATAAAAAGTCGAAATTTTCCAATTTGAACGCTTACAGTGTTTTCTAAAAGTACCCTTCGATCGCATATCTATATGTTATTCGTTTGCATCGAAGCGTAGAAAATCAAATTGGTAATCGCGGCGTTGGTATCATTAGTCATTTAATCGTTTATCTGCCACTGCTATGGAATAAATTATCGTACTCGTTTACTTGATATTTGTAGATATACGCAATTTTATATGATGCGTAATATACGATGTGGTTGCCTATGTGGATGATTTCGCTTAACGTATTATTATTTACTATTTATTTATTTATTTATTAGTTAGTACCACGCCATAAAACATATATTAATGTCAATATTAATTCCAATTTCTTCCATCAAAATAAAGAGAAATACAGTTGATTCCAATTTTCTCGTGACAAGCGAAGAAAAGTCTACATAATGTGCAGAAGATTAGAAAGAAGATCCACAAATACCATCGAATTCTTTTATAATCCCTAGAAAATTATCGCCCGATATCTCTTTTTTTCTTCCGTGAAGATGATTCCTTTACAGAAAGTAAATCTCTTTCGTAACATCTATGAACCTTGTTCTCCAAATAAATCTCAATCGCTTTCATCGAACTAAGAACAAAATCTCAATTGATACACTTTACATTGCACTCGTATAAGATATTGATTACCTGAACGATAAATCCATTATCATAAATATATTGTAATATCGTGTGTCGCGTGAAACTTGCTTTAAATTTTGATAAACCATGTCTACTTCGCGGAACAGGTCGATAAAAGATAACAGGCTAAGAACTAATTCCCTTGTGAAACGGTTACTTATAATTTTCTCTCGATAAAAGTAGGCAAGTCTGCGTGTATAATTAAAGACCGGTTAAAGAGGAAAAATACGAGACGATTGGTGGTTCGTTTGATCGGCTTTTTATTTCGGTCAGGTCTGGATAAAAGTGTCGGGTGTACTCGTCGAAGAAAACCCGGTCGTGTTAATTATTAATCGAACCGGCGCGCCGGCATTCGCGTACAAGTTATTTGTTCCCCCTCCTCTGCTGGCGAAAACGCCGCTTTTTAATTAACGCGCTGCTTGTCCTCACTATTTTTCCGGTAATTGCGGTTACCGATCCTTTGATCCGCTAACCACGAGTATCGTCTAACAGAACGAGACAAAGGAGCTGGTGAAATCGTGTCAGAAACACAATTCCAGGGAGCCTTTAAATAAAATATTATGGAATCTTTGTAACTCAAAACAAACGTTTCAGAGACATTCGAACTGTTGTGAAACGAATCAGCTGACGATTTTCCCAGTTAACAATGAGATATTAATGGTGAAAGTAATAGCAAAATTAGGATTAAAGAGTTAAAAGGGTAGATTTAAATAGATTTAAGGGGATCAAAAAGATTTACGATCGAGTTAAGGTATAATCGTTGTAAATGTGAAAAGCATGCTCGCTGAGACGAGTGTAAAAAATTGTAAGCCAAATCGATGCCTAAGCCGTACAAATAAATTAGTATCGTTATTAACGAGACGTTGGCTGGTGTTCGTTGCGTGTAACAGGTAATGGGTGGCTGTAAGAAGTTGAATAGAATATTATTGAAATCTGTTCGACATCGTAATGGTGACACGAGACGTTTTAATTGTTCTTGCAGCATTATCTCGACGATGTCGTAACTAACATCCGTTGCCTATCACACACTTCCCATGCCTTCGATAAAGATAAACGCTGCCAGCGGTGCAGAGGAAACCGCATTCCAGTC
Source organism: Bombus haemorrhoidalis (assembly GCA_014825975.1). Lineage (NCBI taxonomy): Eukaryota > Metazoa > Arthropoda > Insecta > Hymenoptera > Apidae > Bombus > Bombus haemorrhoidalis. The sequence continues at coordinate 10,655,898 of CM026163.1, read as the reverse complement.
ACCTCTGTTCAGTTTATTCAAGCTTCTTTGCGGTTTCTTTCGTCGAGGAAAATTTTCACACCAGGGAAATTGATATTTGATATGCAACTCTTCCTTTTGTAAGGAATACAATAAATAAGTAACGCTGCTTAAGTAGCTTGCGCTACCGTCGTATAAAGGGAAAGTTGCTGCTCGCTATCCAAGTTTTAAGACTTTACACGATACGATATGTGCTTTTGCATAGGTAACAATAAAAAGTGCTAAGTAAACGATCCAAGCGGCGTTTGGAGTACGTTACGCGTGTGATCGCTTTAACAATACGATTTATTGTATCGTATTGTCATCTATTCGACTTCTAACATTAACATACGACTATCGACGACGAAATCAACAAGAACGAGAAGGTCCACGTTTACGTCCGGATGATCCGCGAATGCGATGTTTTACCAACTTACTAAACGATGAATCGCATTGAGAAAAGCAGAGGTAGCGCGTAGAATTGTTGATCAATGGAGAGGAAGATTTTAAAATGCGTTACGATGCCAGATCAGTGATAATTTGTCGTTGTCTATGGTACATAGTAGTATCTCTAACGAAGATAAATGAATTATCATGTATTTATCCTAAGGAAAATTGAAACACAATGCGTCACATGTGTCTATGCAACGCGTGGTAGCGAAACGGTGAACAAAGTAAATAAATGATTTAAGATTCTCGATCGCAGACGAAAGATAACACGTTCACACGATTGAATAATAGTCGATCGACGATGGATAATAGCGCGAAAGACAATCCTCGTCTGATTCAAGGCGTTCGTATGTGAAATTTTCTGCCTTAGAATTTTCCCTTCTTTTTTACATATTAACCGCAATTGCAGGAATTCACAAGAGACACTGTTTATTCAATCGACGATGCAATCACGTACAATTTACTATAAAACTCGTAAAAATATTCGATATATTTTTCGGCGAAGAGAGAAGCTCTCTGCATTTATTTACAAATGTTTCAACAGATAAATTCACGGAAATTCCAATTTTGCCACCAGCATTTTGCCATGAAAACAAGTGCGACTCCTACGTTAATCCTGTCAATAAGAAAATACGGTGAAGCTACTATGTTTCAGTGGCAGCAGATGCGTTAAACACCTATAAACGGTGATAGTGCAACAGAGCAGATTTGATTCAGTCGAGAACAGGTAGGACATTAACACATTAACGCATTACGGTTGGCTGATAAACCTGTACACGGGGATCGTGCTGATTTATGAGACTGAACGAAGGAGTGTTTGAATGGAGATAGGATGAAACCTGCAGAGAGAACCTGTGTGAGTAAGCTGATTCAAAGAAGCTTTTCACGCGTCACTTTACCGCGTAAAATGGTAAATTCAGTTGCGTCAACGATCCAAACTAATCTGTCGTAAATCTTTATATCGTACGTTGTAATTATTATATACACACGATGATGGTGAAAATTGCAAAAGAAAAATTTCCAAAATCTTATCGGATTATACGTCACGTTAATACGATAGCTTTCTACGAAGCTTAAAATTATTACCATCGTGTGACTCCAAAAATGATCCGCATTCAACACGATTAACAGCTTCCTCGTTTCTTCTCATTACACTACGGTTCTATCTCAACTGTACCTATAAATACACAAATTTCGCAAACCGTTACTATACTACGATATTCTCTCGAACGTACAAGAAATGCACAGAATCCGCGAACCATCACTGCACTACACTACAATATTTCCTTAGATGTATAGTAATCTTCACTGTTCTTGTAACATAGATATATTTATGAATCAATATGTTTTTGAATGTACACTACCTAATCCTCGAATCATTTTACTGCAATTCTCATCGATTCCATACGTTTAATAATCTTCAACACTCCTCTACTATGATATAATATCGTTCACTACTGTATAATGGCTCGTATCGAGTCTAAATGCACAGAATCCGCAAACCATCACTGTATTATACTACAATATTTCCTTGAAGTATAGTAATCTTCACTGTTCTTGTGCCATACATAGTTCGTATCAGCTCCGAAAGTCCTGTACAATATTTTTTCGAATGCACAATACCTAATCCTCGAATCATTTTATTGCAATTCTCATCGATTCCATACGTTTAATAATCTTCAACACTCCTCTACTATGATATAATATCGTTCACTACTGTACAATGGCTCGTATCGACTCTAAATGCACAGAATCCGCAAACCATCACTGTATTATACTACAATATTTCCTTAGATGTATAGTAATCTTCACTGTTCTTGTAACATAGATATATTTATGAATCAATATGTTTTTGAATGTACACTACCTAATCCTCGAATCATTTTACTGCAATTCTCATCGATTCCATACGTTTAATAATCTTCAACACTCCTCTACTACGATATAATATCGTTCACTACTGTACAATGGCTCGTATCGACTCTAAATGCACAGAATCCGCAAACCATTGCTGTATTATACTACAATATTTCCTTGAAGTATAGTAATCTTCACTGTTCTTGTGCCATACATAGTTCGTATCAGCTCCGAAAGTCCTGTACAATATTTTTTCGAATGCACAATACCTAATCCTCGAATCATTTTACTGCAATTCTCATCGATTCCATACGTTTAATAATCTTCAACACTCCTCTACTACAATATAATATCGTTCACTACTGTACAATGGCTCGTATCGACTCTAAATGCACAGAATCCGCAAACCATTACTGTATTATACTACAATATTTCCTTGAAGTATAGTAATCTTCACTGTTCTTGTGCCATACATAGTTCGTATCAGCTCCGAAAGTCCTGTACAATATTTTTTCGAATGCACAATACCTAATCCTCGAATCATTTTACTGCAATTCTCATCGATCCTATCGTTTAATAATCTTCAACACTCCTCCACTATAATATCATTCATTGCTGTACCACGGTTCACATCGACTCTAAATGCAACAAGATCCGCAACAACGTTGCTGCAATATTCCCTGGAATGTATAGTAATCCGCAGTATCGTTGTACCATAGATAATTCATATCAACGCTAAAATGCTCGCATTATTCTACCATACTCTAGATCAACTTTATACGTGTGATCTTCGATCTAATGATCTTCGACACTCCTATGCTACGACATCGTTGGCATCAACTCTGTTGGTGTGCAACAATTGCCACGCTAGCCGTTACGGTCAACCGATAACCGGATCAGGCCAACCTCCCCAAACTGCCTGGCCCTCGGTCATTTAAACCATCATCCACGAACCATTCTTACAACCCCTATCATCAACGTAGCCAGAAAAACATGCTTGCACCGGCAATATGTATGATACAATAAATACAAGGAACAGCCGACGAAGCCGGTAATTCCGCGCCGCGAGTTCGGCAAGCGTTCTCCTTTGTCCGCGAAAATTGTCATCCGGTGGTAGAGCAGGGCCCGTGGTAATTTTCATTCCCGTGTCACGAGCGTATTTTTTCAGCCATATCCTGTCAACGATACAGGTAGCAGGGCCGCATTAAACCTTCCGAGGCTTAAGAGTATCCTGGGGGCCCCGTTTCGTAGAAAAGTGAGAAGGAGAGTGAAAATGAGCGATGTTTAAGAATTTTTGCAACACGATCTCTGACGATTCCAAGTAGAACTTTCGACCACGCGTCTCGTAACGTTCGGAAGATCATTGTCACTCACTGTGCATGTACGCGCTCAGCCATCAGAGCACCGACCGTCTTAGAGTGGCGAAAACAGAGATTGCTGCGTCTTAGGCTACTTACTGATCATGCGAATAACGCGATAATGTACACGCGTTTTTTAACCCAACTAGTCGCTAATAATCTTGCAATTGACGAGACTTTAAGTAACAACGATCAACGACAAAACATTTTCAAGAAATCCTATTTTTTAAAATACAGTTGCTTATCTTTCGTTTTTCATGGAAAAGTTGACTGAGCGTAAGATAAAATGTGTTTTTCTTCAAAAACAAAGTGCGCAGCTGTATCCCCCTGCTCTTAATCAGCGCCTGCACGAGAGAAAAAGAGAAAACGCGGAGAATCCTGAGGAGAGAGCACGGAACGACGAAAAGACTCCGCGGAACGTACGAGAGCGCGAGACCGGAAGTTGGGAATGTGGGGCGGTGATGGGCCACTTCCGGTGGTCCCCGTACACGCCTCATATGCCAAGTCAGTCGGACTGTGATCACGGTGCACAGTCTCTCTTGTCTGTCGGCGAAACCGCAGACAGACCGTCTGTCTCATCATCCCATTAAACGGTCACCGTGCTCGCATGGGTGTCACGTCGGTACCGATACGTAGAGACCCAACACCCCCCGTGGGACGCAGCGTGGTGATCGCGTTTAACTGGCTTTAATTAACGCGCGAAATCGATACGGACCGTGTGATCGGATTTTAGAGCCTTTGCTTTGGGATTAGGGTTTTTAGAAATTGATAAACGAGTGAAAATAACGCAACGATCGCTAGTAGTAGCGCTGCACGGGATTGTTTAATACGATTGCCTATATTTATGTATATTTTTCTAGTTGCATAAATAATAGTAACAAATTTAATAGTAATAATAAAGTCGTATTTAAATATGTTTTTGTGCTTAATCCAGCATAATTAGCGCGTAGGATTGCTGCGAATGATGCGAGCGAATTTTTGGAATTTTTAATTTGGAATTGAGTTCCCTGAAGAGTAGTAAACGAGTGAATTTATTGCAACGATTCCTAGAAATAATGGGTCATGATTTTTTAACACACGCATTATTCTTTATGTTTTTAAAGTTGAAGCTATTGTTGTATACTTGGTCGAGTATAATTAGCGCGTAGGGTCGCTGCGAATGGTGCGAGCGAATTTTTGGCATTTTTAATTTGCAATCGGGTTCCCTGAAAAATGGTAAACGAATGAAAATACGTATTGCGATGATGCTTTTTATACGATAAATGCGTCGAAATTTAACACGTTTGCTTGTATCTGTAAAACTGTTGCGTTTAATTGAGGATAATTAGCGCGTGGGATTTCTACGTACTCCGGTACGTCTGCGTGATTTCTCGAATTCTAAACTCGGAATTAATATACATCTTTCATTTTTAATTATGAAATCGAAAAGACGTAGAGAATTTCAGCAAACGTATTTTCAATACCATCGCACGTTCCATAGCGTCTTTCTTTCGTGCCGAAAATACTCGAAACGTTTGTCAAGCGTTCGTGACATTTCTTAAGACCTTCGATCGTGAATACTCGGATGACTATCGATTTTCATGCAAAGAACGTTTAAACTCGGAGACACGTAAATGCAATTAATCGCGGCTGGTACAATAGAACGGCGATACGCGGCTCGTTTCTTATCGTAGCATAAATTTCAAGCTTTCGCTTATCCACAGTTCCCTTGAGTTATCTTTACGAGTTACACGATTATTCTGCATTGTATCATGCTCGTTTCAACTCGCATCGCGCACGTGCATTCGCAAGAAACACAGCAATGAAATGTATATTCGTTCCTAATGTCGAAGGTCCAGTACGTACGCCCTCGTAACCAAAACGCTGAAATATCACACGCAAACTGCGTTCGATAACTTGCAATCCTATGATTTCATAGCAAAATCAGAATACAAATTGAAAGGAGTAAAAATCGAGCTTTCAATAAATCCAGGTACGTGATCACGAAACAAGAACATAGAAACTCAACGACATCCTGCGAGGAAACTTTGATGCGACGAAATCAATTGCGAAAGAAAAATCTTGAAGAACGTTTCCAAGTTACGCATGTTAGAGCTGCGCGTCTGATTGTACGAGGTAGTCACGTGAGCGTCGGGTCACTTAACTCCGGTTCTCTCGCGTGTGCACCTCGTTTCGAGTTTTCGGTATGCGACCAAGCGTTCTTGCTCTTTCTCTTCTTTCTCTCTGCGCTTCTCATCCGACCAACGACACAGACGAGCAACCTCTAAATCGCGAAAAGAAGCCAAGTAGGAGATCCGACGAGAAGAACGCTGTGTTGCAAAAGAGAAGAATACCCATAAATCGTCATTGCGTATCATTCGTAAGACAATTCGTTGCATGAGTTAAGACGTCATAAACCTGAGCGTTAAGATACGCGGTTCTTTTCAGCGAACAGGCTGACGATAAGCCGAACTGCGGTCGATTTTGTAATACGCGTGAACATATCTCGATGCACGTGTACATATCTACAAATACAAATGTTTTTATTCGAAACAAATTCGCCGTGTCAGAGAGTGGACAGTTAACAACAAAATATTAAACAAGTAACCAAAGATAGTAGAGTCATTTAGCGAACGTCTGTTACGGAAACTCGTGCCCTTAATCCGTTCGAATAGACGAAATTCTATCGTCTACTTAAATTCTTCATAATCATAAATCTCCCACGACTCGCTTATTTCGTGCAACATGAATTTTAGAACACAAACACTGGCTTACACTTTCTTCTGATTCTATGCTTTACGATAAAACAACGACTTCCCAAATACATGGAACGTTGATCTTACTCTAAAGTAGGCAAACGTCCGATGATTTGGAGAAGAAAAGAGTAAAAAGGGCAATGTGCGGAATAGCCGGTGAATTAACCGAAGCAGGTTGTTAAACGCTCAGCGAGGAAAGTACTCGAAGAGACGTTTATTAAAGGCGACGAGCGTAAAAAGGAAAAGAAATCAATGAGCCTGCGACCCAATGGAAGCAAGAGGACGGAAAGGCGATAAAAGGAGATCGAAGAAAAGAGAAGAAAACACCAGGCTCTGGTCACGTACACGAAAGGGTAATTATAATCGTGCCTGTTTGCGCTTCTTCTTCCTCTTCAAGTAACTCTTCCTTGTTCCGCTTGTATTGTATAGGTATAGTGGTGTCTCGGTCGAACTAATGGTTGGCTGATGGGGGCGCCACAAGCGGAAGAGAGAGACGCCGAGTGGCACTCATAGGAGCGTAACAATGGCTTTCCATGCCGGCTCAACCAACCAGACGACCGACTGACGATCATGACGAATCGTTCCCCCTGAGATTACCGGAAACCGGCCACAACCTGGGGGGTTGCTCGCTAGACGTTCTATCGTCCACGTCTATTAATCGAAAAGTTAAGCGAATTGAGGATCAAGGTCAAACCTATGGCATAGCGAAAAAGGAATTACAGCCGTAGAATCTTCGCTTCGATCATTACGTTTATTACTAAGCCCTTGGTTAATGATTTAATTCGGATTAATTCGTCGTTATCGCATATCCTGTAAACATATTACTGTAATTATCTTTCACGCACCTCAAACGTACCTCGATCCCATCTGTAATCTTTCGGTACGCTAGTTGTATATCTGTAGTGATAGTCTTGGTACCTATAGTAACGACCTTTTATGAATATCTGAGGAAAGTGAAAGATTTGCAATCTGCAAGAACGAACGATATTAACAAAAGGCTTGTACTATTTCGCTACATGGAAATATCGCAACAGTGTGTAGGGAAAGATACACCGATCCAGGTACGAAGATATACAGTGTTCGCCTCGGAATGTAAATTAACAATTTAATGTTTGAGCGCAAAGGTCGACTTACTTTCTCAAGCGACCGTATACAAATGTACGTACGAATGTCTCTTAAAATTCGCCTGTCATAGCGTAATCTTTGATAGTTTTCTATCGTTCACGTATCTCGGTCGAAGTTGAAGATCAACGTTGAACTCGCGCATAGACATTAAACTAGGAACCGTAGTTCGTCGTATCCTTCATAACGCTAATTATCGTTAACATCTTGGCCATCTAATTGAGATTGACTCGTCGTTGCGTAGACGATGTTATTGCTGTTATTTGTATACACCGTGAGTATTACCACGCTGACTCAGATTCATCGTTTGCGGTAAAAGAGTTAAACGTTAAATTGTTTGAAGCTCCGCTATCAAGTGCTATAGATAGAAATATTAATGATATCGATATTGGAAAAATCCGAGGGTAAAATCTTTTGGATAGCTACGCTAAAACGCTTCCTAAATTTATTTATCTTCTTTACATTTGTTTATTTAAGTTGCATCAATCGAATCGACTGATTAACAACCACGTCATTTACATAACGTGAAATACAAATGGTTAAGGGTTAGATTATACATGGAATTAAATCGAAGGAAATGTACTTTACAATGCAGGTCGCTTCTTTAGGATTTTCGTTGATTAGCTACAATCTCCTTTCATGTTCGTATAACAGACAAGATGTGATAAATCGTTCCATTGAGTTAATTATTGCCTTTTCGTGATTCTAATCAGGAGAAATTGATTTATATTATTATCGAAATAAAAATAATAATATGCAAAATTGGACAGCTGATCTTGTATTACGCTTTAAATGTACCTAAGCGCTTCTTCTTTGCGAAACTAATTAACTCTGTTGCGCTCGCCCACCAGGGAAATAAATAACCAACTTACGATATGCATTCTTATTGAAATACACAGCATAACAATTTCCTGCTTTTAAAACAAGTAATTGCAGGCCTGCACATACTAAATTCGTTGAACGTGCCATGGCGCTTTTCAATTATCTCAAACCAATAATCGATCGAAGCGAGACACTAATACTAATCCTTACAGCACACCAAGTTAAATTCTAATCTGTAATTATCGACTACAAAACCAGTTTTACGCATCGCTCTAACATCCATTACGAATCACGGCGAATGAAAAATGAAAATGAACGAACGAAGGGAAAAGAAACGAAACGACACACGGCGAGCAAATAATAAAGGGTTGAAGAGAAATATGAGCAGGTTGACGGTGAAAAATCGACGGTGAAAAATCCACTATGATACAATCGTTAATGGCAACTAGGCAGACGTTGTTGCTCGCGTTATAACGTCGTTACGAAGCTGTAACGTTCGATGTTTATCGTGCAACACGATGACTACATTTTAATCGCGCATCGAATATCACGGATACCGGTTGAAAGCAACGATAGACATTAAAATAATCGACAAAGGAAGCAGAAAAATGAATAACAAGAGGCAGAAATGAAGGAGAACCGAGGAAAAAATGTGGCCGTGAAAGCCTCGCGACCAGATGCTTACCTTTCGCGAATGAAGCCACCTCGAACGAAAGAGGAAGCCATATTTTACCTCGATAATAACGCCTGGTAATAGACAAATGTAATAAAGCAGCTACTTGATAAACGTAGCAAAGTTAATGGCGAATGGAACATGTCTTGTCCGATGAAATTAGCTGTAGCAAAGGAAAGAGAACGGTTTCTTCGATGTTCTCACTATATGGATGTTAATTGTTTGATGTTTCACATTGTGTACGTGCAACATTATAGTTCGATGCGTTATCAAGTAAACGATAAGATATATTTGTCTCTGCAATGTATGTTTCTATTATTAATAATCGATCAAGAGAAAATACTTGACGATATAGCGTAATTTATTGTAAATTCGTTTCAATTTATTGTACGTGATTCGTTTCATTTCAACGTTAGTGCGTTATGTCTGCCTTACAGACACGTGGAAAAATTCTTGTCTTTAAAAAAGATCGTGCAAAATTTACTTCTATTAATAATTGCCAAGATTTATTGTTAATAACTAGTTTTAGAGAACAATGTTTCTTATAGTTTATTTTCTTATAGTTAATTGAAATATAGTTAAGTTAAAGTTCAGTTTCTACGATTTATCGTTAATAACTAGTTTCAGAACAATGTTTCTTATAGTTCGCAGAAAATTCCCTTCTAAATAACGTTAATGTTCGACGTTGAATTTATAAAACAGAGGAGCAGAAATTCCAACAATGTAGAAGCAAACTTTGGCGACAAATTGTTCCGATTTAACGCTTCTTCAGTGAATTCTCTCGAGATGTCTAACCGATAGCTAGTTCGCTTACTATTTGCCAATTTGTCAACCGTTTCGTCGGATCACGCGGACAATCAACGATTCGTCGTATAACAAGCGTAGCTACCATGGCAAACTGCGTAAAACTGGAAATCATAGCTCTATCGAAACATTAGGGAATTTTTTCACAAATGGTAAAAAGAGAAAAAGAATAAAAAAATAAAGGGAAAGGAAGAGATACGCGCGAACGCTGGATTCGGTGGTACACGCGACAAGCCGCGCTTTAATTAACACGAAAATTCTGTGCGAAATTTCCTGAACGGATTAAACGATTTTCGTAGTCGTGTGCCTGCAGGATCTGCACACTTTGCCGCTTTGAAAATGTAATTGGAATTGAGAACGCGTTTTGCGCGTGACGTCCGCTCTTTCGATAGTAAATGCTCCCGTTTAATGGTATTCCGCGCCGAAATTACTTCGTTACATGTTCCACTTAGAAGATTTGATGCGATTATCGGTTCTAATGGATTCGAAATTAAACGATTAATCGTAGGTATCATTTAATTTATATACCCAGCGATTTCATTTTTCCAGACTAAATGACGAATTGAAACGTGTAGATTCACCTGCATCATATTTTATCGATAATTTCTGATAAAGTTTAATTGCCACAGATTTTATTTTACGTTCAGAAAAAGAAATTAGATTATCGATCAATTCGTTAACCGGAATATATTTCGTTCCTAGAAAATTGTTCGTGATCAAGCATCAAGTATTGGAAGTTGCGCACGTTTTGCGCAATTAATACTGCGGTTAAAGTTTATGACGACAAACTTTTCCGAAATAGATATTCCTTTGAAGATTCATCTAAAGTCGTTCAAAGACGATTCTAAGAACAACTCTTGCAAGCAGAATATGTACGTACAACTTTTAACGAACCCATTAATTTTACCTGGAACGTCAACGATTTTTGCGGAATCATTTAAAGAAGCTATTTAAAAGTCTCTAAGTCGATACGTTCGATATTTTCTCCTAAAAAAAAAAAGTCTAAAAGTGGCTGATTTTACGGTCGATAAACCATCGTACCTAGTGTGTGAAATTGCGCAAGATAGAAAAATATAAAATTAATCTGTCCTCTGAAAATATATTATAACGTCCGTAAAATTTCGTTCCAGTACATACGCATAGGGTGAATCAATAGCAAATTCTATAGATAATGAAACAATTCAAAGCGAAAGAGTTTCATCAACGAAGGGAAAAAAAGAACAAAATTACGTGAATACTATTCATTAGTTTAAAATTAAGAAGTATTCGTTAGTTGAAAAATCAATTTCTAAAATGGATTAGCCAAACACGAATTGCTTTGTAAATTCATATTCTTCAAACGATTTACGCTCTAAAATTCGCACACCTCGTCGATTTCATTTTCGTTTCCTCATTTCCAACACGCGTATTTATATCACTAGCCCGGAGAATAAATTATCCGCGAGCTTCGTTACACTTCAAACGGTTAAAAACTCGAACGAACGATGCTCCGCTGATTAAAACACGATATTTACATGAGCCATCGTCGTTCTAACGATTACCATTTTATTAGCATTCGGACAGCTACTGTTCAAAGGCCTTTTACTCCGTGCAGATCACAGCCCTTGTCACATCGACGAATATTATTAAAAAAACATCCGATATAAAGTTACTCGTTAACAACGACAACACGTTGCATCAGCAACCTATTCGACTCTCTTATCTCCAACTCCTTTAAACATGCAACGAATTGGAGAAGAGAGACGTAAATAAAATGAAGAATCGCAGACTCATGCTTAGTCGAAATTCAGCGGCGAGGTAATCAACAGTCTACTAACGTTAAAATTACTGTTGCATTGTTTCATTGTTTATACAAGTTTATATATTTGTGCGGACAGCGAAGAAAATGAAAATAGAATCTGCTGCAATAGAATGAAGAAGAAATCTGCTAAATATTATAACTATACTTATAATGTACATACGTATAGTAGTATTAAATATTTATTTTTACAGTAGTAATATAAAGTACTATAGTGCGTTTATTTACTGATATTTAGATATAATTTAGTTCGTTTAATTTTGAATATTTTTAATATTTGTAAAAAGTTGTATTTAATTCTGTTGAAATATACGATTATTGTATTGTATCTTTGAGGGCTTGTACAGAATAATATTATTAATTCAAAAGTTTTTCATGTTGTATAAGAGGAATATGTATAGTAGTATTAAATATTTAGTGAATTATATCTTTGGAGTAGTAAAGTAAAATACTATAATACATTTATTTACTGATAGTTGCGTATAATTTATTTTATTTAATTCAAATATTTTGAATATTTTTAATATTTATATATACTGTACTTTGGATATTTTACTATTTTTTTTATATATATATACGTATATATATAATGAATCATGTATACGTATTTACACGCGCACTGTACATTTCTGCATCTTCGATAACTTCGATGAGTTCAATAAGAATTTCTCACAGATGTGCAATTTCTTATAAATTGTTAGAATTATCAAAATGTATGTTATGGTGAAAAAGAAGAGGAATACTCGAAAAACATAACACAAATGTTTTTTGAAAGTAGCGCTACTGAATTTCGCTTATGAAGCACTGTGAATCGAGGCGAGATTGGAAACGATGTTTTTTATTTTCCCCTCTTTTTGCAAGAATAACGGGTGACTAAAAAAGGGAGGAACAGCGGAGTAGTGGGAAATGGTTGGCCAAAAGCAGTGAAAAACACTCGATATGGCGATAGTCCCCTGGAAAAATTCGAGACGCGAGTGGAAAACGAGGACGCAGTACATTTGGACGATCGCTTGAAAATGAAGGATCGTCGTTGACATTTGAAATTACTATTTTTCCATCCTATCTGCCTGAAATCTCGCTATTTCTTTCTTTCGTTTTAGCTCTCGCTTTGAATATCCATTTGCAGTTGTTTTTATTTAATTCTTTCTTTTTTTTAACGATAAAGGACTATCGTTCCTGTGTATTTAAAATGTACCTATTGTTTTATATCTTCTCTGCTGACGATGTTGCTTTCCCTTTCCTTTCTTTTCAAATTTTATTGACAGTTAGAAATTTTCCTCCTTCAAATCTCGATCGAATATACTCTCAACAAACGATAACAAACCTATCTCTAATTCGCATAATTCCAGATCAATAGAGCTACGCGAAAGAAGAACCGTCTGATCGAACTTTATCTTCGAATTACACATCGATTAGGATATCTCACGTAAAAAAGAAATCCTCGAGGTATCGAAACAAAACTAAGGAGAAAAATTTCTTTATAAATGAAGGAGATACGGTTGCATTGGCTTCATTTTACGACTCGGCTAAACTACCAATTATAAATTAGAGCTACGCAATATGGGTATAGTAATCAGGGAAGTGGAAGCTCCGCCCAGCATTTCCCAACTATGCAATAGTATAATAAAGGTGGGCCTGTGCGTCATATAAAAGCTACGTTTCGCGTTATATCAGCGTACAGACAAGCTTCCTAGAATCTAGAATCCTTGTTCTATTGCATCACTTCGAAATTTACATACTTATCTAGCACGCCGCATGCATAACCTATTGCATAGAAATCTCCAAACGTTACACCGAAACCTCGAAGAAAAATGTTAAAGAATGTCGAGCATACATACTAAATAATTGAAGGAAAAAATATTTAACAAATTGCAATTTTTCTACACTCCTAGTATTCAACAATAAATTTGATAGAATCGTATTCTGAGATGCGAAAATAAATTCATGCGCTCAACAGTATATGAAAATATGAAATTCATTAGCCGTGTTTTAACATTAAAGAATTAAATGAATTTATTCTATAGATGGCAAAACCGCACTCTAATGCTTAAAAATATATTCTAAATAGAATAGAATTCTACTTTAGAAACGTCTGAAAACAGACGGATAAAATCGCGTTCCGATATTAGAAAATTAATTCATCGACCAGGTGTCGGTTTATTTAGAATTATTTAGAAGCGAATTCTATTCATCTCTCGAAATTTAATTGCTAAACGTAGTCTTTAGCCATGTGGATACACGTCGATTCAAAGCTGAGAATTGAATTACATGATCGGCGTCTTGTTCGTTTCATTATAAAATACCAAATCGTCTATTAAAATCGTAGATCGGCATTCACGTAATAATTACTTTTCTTAGATGAGTTTTCAATTTGGTACAAACCGCTCGTCACATCATCTTTCTTTTATTCTAACCAACAATAGTCACGTTTCTATACGAAGATCAGATACCTATATCAGATACGAAGATCAAGTTTACCATTGATTTTTCTGGTTGAAATACAACAACGCGGATAGTGACGGGTGTTCAGAATATCTGGTTAATGATTTGAACGATGATAAAGATAATTGCATGAAAACTACACTGTATTTTCTTGGAATCTGAATCTAACATCTATGACAAATTTTAAGCCTCTTCGACCTATAATTATCTAATGATTTTTGCTTAAACATCATCTATTCATTGTGTCGAAGATAATTTTTCTTACGAATTGTTGACTAAATAATAATATAAAATTATGAACCAAAGACGAAATACGCAATATCGTATCGTCATCAAAAGTCGTCAATTTTATAGACAACGTTAGAGCAATATTGAATATTGAATATTAATGTGAATAATGTGAAAAATTTGTATGAAGAAACGAGGGCGTTCAAAATAAACCAATCGAAAGTTATCGCAATAATCAATCAAAATTGTAATCGTAATTAACGATTAGAACGCTATTTGAAGATGGTCGAATTGTACTGAATCTGGTATGTGCTATTTCAATCATTTACTTGTCGGATAAGCCTCTCATATAATTTTTATTGCAATTTGCAGTAATACGGTTAAACCAAATGTTCGTCATTCTGTTCAATAATCTTCAGTCATCTATCGGGTAATGTCATTATTCCATTCGTGTGGAATTTTGTGTGGAAGGGTTGCAATTTACTCAACCGACAAGCCGCTATTATTTTCAACGAGACTATAAATAAAACGATAAAAATCTTAAGATCTGAAAAATTCACGCTTCGTTAAGAATTTTACAAAAGAGCCCAGTCGTCTAATGAAAATTTGTAAAATGTTAAATATTCAGCCATTCCATCGCAACGAGTTAATATCGATCTTGCTCGAGCACTTCAATTCCCTTTTACACAACCTCGTCAAACTACTACTTTACATATTCCCTACTTACGTACCACAAGCCAACCCCTTGGCAAAAAGATAGTCAGCCGAAACAAAGCCCGCGGATGAACAAAATTCGCTGCGCCCTCAAATTCAAAACAACTTCTCTAACTTCAAACATCGGCTACATTCGCCGGTGAACTAAAATTCTGGACAAAAGAGAATACGCTAATATATCCTTTTGCTTATGGTTCTCAGAATACAAATCACCTCCGCTTTGTTGCCAATATTTCGCCTGAGATTCTAACATCCAAATCTAATACCTGATCTTACCTGGCGCTCGTGTTACAAAAGCTTCTCCTCAAAGCTAATAATTCTGACGTGCTTGTTCTTTTGCCCAGAGGATATATCGTCCCTTTTACGTCAAAACCATGAACGCACAAATTTTTCATGACAAAAAAGTCCTTCTTCTCGTTCCCAGCCTATGCAAACTATACCTAGATGACGAGCGTTAGAACAATTAGAGGATTAACGGCGTAACGATTGTATACTAAAGTTGGTTCATCGTCTTCCGAGTTGTCTAACAGTTCTACGCTCACTTGCGAATTTCTATGATCCAGACGTTGTCGTAAAAAAGACGATAGATACGCGAATCGCTGCAACATACAATCTCTCGCTGTTTTTCGAAACATCCTCTCACCCTTCCACCCTAAATTCGACTCGTTGTTACGTGCAATAATCACGTTGTTGCACGTCGGCGCCGTGGATCCCGCGGCGGAACGTCGATCGCCCGGTGAAAGCGACAGAGACGGCCTACGAGACGGTGTGTGCGCGCGACAAGAACAGGCGGATACTTTATCACGGTCGGAGTAGCGCAAGTGCGACGAAGACGGGAACATCGAGACGCTCGCACCAGAGTGAGACGCGCGTTACGATATGCTCGCGACGGTGCGTGTAACCAACAGAGATAGAACGAGTACTGAACAAACTGGTAGAGGCTGGAAGTGAAACGGAGGAGAGAAGGTAACGCGAGAGAGCCGCGAGGGCTGGCAAAAGAGCCGAAGGTCTCGCGCTCTCTCGCCGTAGACGGATAATACGCTCGCGCACAGCGGCGCGTTCTCTTGCACGTGCACGCGCGCACCAGCGAACAGTGGCGGCGTATCCGCGGATGGCTTAGCGCTTCACAAAAAAAGAGAAACAGAGGATAAGAGGAAGAGAGAGAGAGAGAGAGAGAAATAAAGTAGTAGAGTGTGGTTTGTTCTTTTTCCTGTTTTTGTAAAACAGCAGACGCGCGCACCGCGCCGCGATGCACCGACGAGTGTATGCTACTTCGTTTCCTAAACTTTCTAGCGGCTCTCGGTACGCTGGAAACGATACGACCGGCTGGAAAACCGGACGACGCCGGTTACACGCGACCGGGATCTGGATCTAACGAACGGGAAGATCCTTCTGGCCATGTTTCTCTATTTAAAGTAGGCAATTTTGGAACAGGCAAATGATGGAATTCGATGGATTTTTAGATTAAGCGGTGGATTTTGGAAGATTTTTGATAATATTCTATTATTTATATCTTTCGATTTATATCGATTAGAAGGTCGATAGCTGGCAAATGGCTGTTCCATGGATTTTTGGGCCAAATTATACGTTTTGCAAGATCTTGCACAGGATACTTTTTTATTTCTGTTTATTTAATATGTTCAGTAGTTTAGTGTGTACGTAAATTCCTTTCTTATATTCACGTAGGCTTTTTAAAATTGCGTAAAGCATATTCTTTTTAATTTTATTATCCCTTGGTACAGATAGCTCCTTTTTCACAAATAGTATCTACTTTAATGGATTTAGATTTTGTAAAATATAGGGCGGATGTGTAGCATACATTTTAACTGATTCGTTATTTTTTGGCAGAATCATAAAGATAAACGCGCCAAGGATTGACGAAAAGTGTCACGTATACAAATAAGACTACATGAACGTGATTATCAACCGTTGTGCCGCGAGAATCTTTAAAACATGCAACACTCGACCAGTCAGTGAAGGAAAGTAACCTCTTTTCTTTCTTTAGATTGTCAAATAATGTGAATGTACCGTCTTGAAGCAAATAGCATATATTTCTTTTTATGTAGCGCAGAATTTTATTAATTGGTTTATCACGAGATAAAAAATACTAGAAACGTGTGACGGTCAGTGATAAGGAGCAATGCTTCTCTTGCTCCTATGTCGCTCCGCTAATAATCTTTCTAACTTTAGTATGTACACTACTGTGCATAAGCATGAATACTTGATGCAATCCCATCGAAAGATCGATATTTGTATCATATTCTCAAGATTACGATGGAAGAACGTCTCTCTCTCTCTCTGCTGTCGATTCTTTGCTTCTTGCCACAACTGGCTTCACAAAGGTTCTGCTAAATTGAAACTAACACAAGGAATACACACCTGTATCGATCAATCTTGTCTCTAATAAATAGCCGAAGCTTCATAAAATTTGTACTAACTTTTAGAACCTGGTTGAAAACAAATATTCCACTCGTTCTAGGATATCGAACAACTGCGCTTACACTCGTTCAGGTTTGGTGATTTCGTACAAACAATTTTTATCCACCTTCGGTTATTGCTCTTTTATTTATACTCATTAATATCAACTATCGTTTTTATTACTATTTTTATCGTCAATATCATTATTCGACATCTACCATTGCTTCTACTCCATATTTACCATAGGTAGCTACATGCTTGCCTGAGATAAGACCAGAATGGAGAATTAAATTAAACAGCTTTATTCGATGAACAGTAGCGAAAAAACGTATTGCCACATAGCAAAGTTGTACGCTTCGTTTTCACGATATCAAATTTTTCTAATAGTAAATTACTGTTAAATCATACGAAACTTAATACACCTGGATCTAATGAATTAACATGCGAATGCTACGACGACTACAACCACGTGCTAATATTTTTCGTAGCCATTCTACATATATTTTACATATATCAGCGACAATTTGGAAGTGTGAAAATACTTATGCACCGGTTAGTGTATCCACGCGTGAAATGTAACCGGTAGCGAGGAAGGATACCTCTATATCCGGACGAGCAGCGTGGAGAAACGAGCGTACGTATTAAAATGCCGCTACGCGGAGTAAAGATAGAAAGAGAAACGGAAAGAGAGTAATCAGTAGGGGGCACCAGCCAAGCAAACTCCAGCGGGGAGGAGGGCGATTAAGAGGTAGGGGTTAGATCTTGTTACGCGGCGGGTGATCCGGAGCTAAGCTACCGGTCGAAACGCGGTCGGTTCTCGAGGATACCTAATTCCCCGTAGCACGGCTACGAGACATCGATACACAGATTCTCGAGTAGCAGGTTCGATAGTTGGGTATAGCGCGCGTCCACGAATTCCTTCGAGCCGCTGTTCTACGTGACTGGAACGGATAGGGCGGGAACCACGCGGGGCTGAAAATCCAAGGGAGATCCCATCGACGATGACAGTGCAACGCAGTCGAGAATTTTGATTCAGAATCTAGCCAATGGAGAATTCTAATAGGCATTTTATTTGATTTTATAGTCTACAATACTTGAGTTGTTTCATCCCTTTAACGTTACACTGAATATACAATCGATTGGTATAATTAGTAATTAATATCGCATTGAATATAGATATTATTTATACTGTTCAGACTAATTGGTAGACACTACGAATGTGATTCTATCGTGTAAAACAAAGAGACAAAGGCAATGGAATTTTTGCGATAAATCTTTTATTGTATTTCTTATAGTAAATCGTTCTATATTTTCTTGCAGTACCCTTCTTCATAGCTGGCCGGTGTATCGTTCGCGTGATACTACGATAAAGATCGATTTTAAGATGGCAATTAATAATACGTAACAATAACATTTACATGATAGACTAATGTTTATACATAGTGAAACATAAGAATCTAAATGAAACCCCAAAATTATTTCGAACTTCGAAGCGGTATAAATACTGATATAACAATCGTAACCGAGACAGAAATCCTTAGACCGAATCCTTATGGGTAATAGTTACAAGTTACCTTTACAAAATAACGATCCTATATATAGATAACTGCCTTAAAAACAAAAATCAATATCAAAACTATTTTCAATCCTTGAAAGATTCTCGAGACTCGTCTATATAGAATTTCATTTTTAGAAAGAAACATATGTCAATTTGTGTTTTTTATTGTATATGTTAATTTAGGACATGCAATAACGTTGTATCCAAATAATGTTACAGTACAATATTATTTTATTGCTTGATCTGATCTATCTATTCGTACTAACGAGCAATAAACCGTAATCGCTTAGCTGATTTAGTTGGCGCGGTCAGTTAAATCAAGCGCACCCCTGAATTTAATTAATCGACGAACTTATAAAACTCAGGACATCGCTGCTATCGTTCTCAGGTTCGAATCTCCACAAGTGTCTTTCGTGACTTTACAATTAATTTACTTTGCAATTGACTTTGACATTTACAATTAATTCCACGATATTGGTTTGCAGGTATTTTTAACTTATTATTACCTCTCCTCTCTAAGAGTATGACGGTTCTAAAAATTTGCCTTCGAGACCTACCCCGAATGGAGGAACACGGATAATTAAATGAAGTTAGAAGAATAAACTGAAAAATAAAATCACATAACACGCAGGGGAAAAAGATCAGACGTTAGAAACCATATAGCATCGATAATTAACAATTAACGGGGGGGGGGCACATCGATTAGAATTCCAGGCAAAGTAATCGCATTGCCGCGCGCCAAATAATGCGAGAAATAATCGAACGTAATATACGCGATCGCAGCAAAATTAAAATTAAGAGCCTCGTCGATACTTCGACTAATTTAAAAAACACGACTGTCGAACAAAACCTCGATAGAGGTACCTCGATAGGATGACGCAGAAAGAACAAATTACTGTCCCGAATAATATAGCTACCTACACGCGCACAACTTCCTTCGTTCTCTAATTAGTAACCCTTGCGTTACAGCAGTGCCTTCGCTAAAAATACACGCCGCCGTATAAGCCTGTGTCGCGTTCGATCGAACCAAAGTAACGCTCTGTTCGTAGCTCTATACATTGGCTCTCGTCTTCGAGAGGAGGATCGCGCGGATCTCTCGCGGCGAAAGATCGCGAGGTGGAACGCTCGGTTGCAAACGTCGAGGAAACACGGCCACAGAGAAAGAGAAAGAGAGAGAGAGAGACAGAGACAGAGAGCGGGAGAGAGAAAGAAAGACGATCTGTTGTCAGTAACACTCCCCGTAGAATACGTAGGACCTCGAACTCGTCTGCGGATCGATACGAGTTCCTGGTGGACTCGCGAAAGGGGGGCTTCAGGAGGGGGCTGGGGTGGTAGAAGAGGCAGCGGACGCGGGGAGGGACAGTCAGTGGTGTTTGTGGGGTGCGGGGGTGGACTGACACAGGGACGCCTCGGGGGTGTTTCCATGGTGACGGGAATTATCGTCCGGGGTGGGTGTAGGGTCTCCTCTCTCTCTCTGTTACTCTCTAGCCCTCTCTCTCTCACCCTCTCTCTCTCTCTCACCCTCTCGCTCTCTTCCTACGTACATGCCCTTTTTCTCCTTCTTCCAGTCTGAACTTGTGATTTTCTAACGATGCCTCTTCTCTCGGCACGGAGCTGCTCAAGGAGGTGGCAAAGAAGGAAGAGACAGAGGAAGGTTGGAGTAACAGGTGAACAGGTGTACAGGATGTTATTCCTCACGGAATTTTGGAAAGGATAGGCTAGAATTTGGAAATTTCAATGCGTAATTTAGAGATAACGTGTACAGGTTACGTGTGTGTATGTAGCGAAATTTCGTGAAATACGGCTGGCATAAAAATATTAATTCGAAACTTAACTACGTAACACTGTTCGTGTGTACACAGTTCGATTAAATTTCATTCATATCCACTGCACTGTCTACTTATTTCTGTACCCGATCGCAGTATCGGAAGCGATAGACGTTTGACTAAACTTTGGACAGGATGCGAACATGTTTAACGAGACCTTTAGATTAATGGGATTCATCGGCATCCGAGTGGTCTGGATAAATCGGGGTTCACTAGATAATCGAAACACAGGGTAAATCGTGAAATTTCGATTGAAATTTATAATAGGTACATAGCTATCTCCTTCTTATTCCGCGCCTTTCGAACTCGACACAGAAAGGAAACAAATATTGAAGATAACGAGACGATGCTGTAGCAACCACGAGTGTTCTCGGAGAACGACGAACTACATCACTGAAAAAGGAAGGGTATAGCGTACGATTTTTGCATCAGATAATCGGGATCTGAATACCCAAGAGCCCGAATAATCAAGACCGCGGTTAATTGAAGCTCCACCGTGGTGTCTGCAAACGTTGAACGCGTTTCACTGCTTTTATATTTTGCCGTTGCCTTATTATAAACCTGTTACCTCATATAGCGTAGGATTTATGGCGTAAAAATCGCTTTATAACGTAAAATACACTAGACCCTTGATTTACAGGTCGGAGAACATAGAGGTTCACCAGCTACTCTTACCTGCTTCCGTCATTAACCTATCATTGCAGAAGATGCAAACAATTCTATATACATTGTATCGTACAACTTTTTCTGCTACGCTTCAAATATTCCTTCCTTCGCTCGTTTCTAACTTCGATACATTTACTATAGTCCTTGTTAATGCTTCGTATCTCAGCTACCACACGATACGTGTGCTGATAAACGAGATTCTACCGTATATATGTAATAAGACGTAAGTGTCCAAGTTAGTCGGAGTCTTGTAATAAATATAGCGAATCGATGGTTTACTTACTATACCGGCGGTATACGCATATGGTGGTAGCCATGGGTAGACGAAGAATACGAAAGGGTTTTTTGGAAGCGCGAATTCGGTGCTGGTAATTTGTTGGGAACAGGTTCTACCGTGGCACGACCAAAGAAACGAGCACGACGGAATCATCGGCGGTCTCGTAAACGCATCCGCGAAACGGAAGAAAGAGAGAGGGGCAACGAGGATCGGGGCTTGATGTATCTTCCACTGGAAGCATTGCGCCGTGAAACACCGACGATGAACGTATAACATCTATGTGATTACCGGCGAATACTCGATTTAGATCGCCAGTTTCTTTCTTTCGCTAAATATTCCAGGTGAAAGCAACGATAGAAGCTGCCTTTCCTTTGACTCATTTTTTTAAACGATCGTGTTTTCCCGACCTTATCTTTCACTGGATGCATCCAACCAGAAGACGCTCATCACGAACGCATAGCCGAATATTCTTCTTACATTTTCGTTTAATCGCGTCTCTTTCGTTAAACATTCCAGCTGAAATGAAAGATCGTAACCGTCTTTCGTTTCGCTCATTTTCTAAACGATCGTGTTTTTCCAACCTTATCTTCCATCGGATACATCGCACAATGAATGATACCAGGTGCGAACGTACAACTGATGATCCTCGTTAGGAGAAAATAAATTCTTACGTATACGAAATATACCAGAAAGAAATGAAAATTACAAGATTCGGATCTAACTAATGGAATTGTTAAAATATCTATAGAATCGTGTGTCGTCTCTATAACATTCTTTATTGCGTTGGACAGCGTTTACTACGATAAGAAGTTATCTAAATCAATTCATTTAAGGGAACAGCTAGTACCACGTGTTACTTCCTACATAAGATAAATCAACGATACGTTAGAATTACATAAAATGTACAAACCGATGACTCATTAAACCAATATTTCTCCCGTAACTAAACCGCAGATCTTCGTGCAAATTCACATTTTTGCGAACGCGATTAATGAGAATCTAGCCGAACAATTGCTTCGCACGCTAAACGTTACAACGTGTAGGTACTTTGGATATTTTACATAATTTTATATTACGCGCATTTTTGCATCTTCGAATTTCCCATAAATACACCAACATCACTATGTTACATATATATTTAAGGCAGTAATTATCAAAAATCGAGCTGATTTACTAAACCAAAGCTAGAAACAGCCCTATCCGATATACGTAGCTATACAAAAGCTGTACAAAACCATCGATAAACCAATTAGTACACTGACAGAGTAGCCGAGCAACAAATTATCACAATTATTTTACAACATTTTTTTACAATTATTTGAACGATACGAAAGAGTGTCTACGTATATCCATCTTAAAAGCTCCACTTCTCAAAGATCGAAATAGGTTGGAGACGCGAGAAAAAGGAGATTCGAAAGAGCAGCGCGATCGAGAAGAAAAAGAAGGATCACGCAGTTCGGCCAATCGGCAATCGGCCCGACCAATCGAGTTGCCGGGAAAATAATCCGATCGAATTTACGGACAACGGGTGGTCTCGAAACACGGTCAAAACCGATGATCTCACCTCGAGATATCGATACGGACGTCGAGGTCGTCGGGTCTCGTGCTGTGGAAAGTTCCACTTGGCTCGAGAGAGGCAGGAAACCTGCGCAGACGCGGTACGTGATTTCGTACGTCCGCGCGCACGTCGAAAACCTCTAATTTATATCTCGACTTAGGTACAAGATATCGAGACGATTCTTTCGTCGGCATTCTCCAGACCATTTCGCCGTCTTATATTTCAAATTTCATGGAAATCCGTTGAAAATTCGAGCAGTTACAGCGATTTTCTGGAAAGCCGCTTTGATGTCCATTCTCCTAAGGGATATCGATATTTCGCGGAAAACATCGATTCCGATGCATTCCGTGTAACTTTTTCGATAACATCGCGCGTTAAATATATTTCCAAGGCTATAGATTCATGATGAAAAGTTTGACATTAGGAAATTGATATTTCCTCGAGTTCCACCGAATAGCAGCCGCTCTCATGTCCATTCTCGTAAGGAACGTCGGTTCTTACGCGTTCCACGTGTCTTTACGATTATTAGCCACAGCGTGCATTAAACGTATTTGCAATAGCAACAATGGTATTAAGTTTCAGAGTGATAAACTTGAGATTAGACGCTGGACGTTTATGCATTTCTAGGTAATTTCAAGATACTTTAACGTCATCCTAACTTTCAGTCGCCTATAATTTACATTCGATATCATCTAGGTCCTAATCAAAGCATACAACGCGTTATTTTAAGATTACAATACGAACCAATCGAATTTTACAAAATCAACGATAAAACACAGAGGCTGACAAAAACGTGTACACAGGCAGATACCTAGTTCGCAGGTCGAACGATCGGTTTCACGCGTGATCGCTTTGGTAATAATCCTTAATTTACGTACTGCGGGATATTGCGTTTAGATGTACTTGGTTTTCTTACATTTTCTTCCCTGTGGTTTCTTAGACGAACGTGTCTAGGATCTTGTAATGTTTCATTACGCAATTTGCTTACAATTAGCAAGTACCGTTGAGGAATATGATTGACCCGATGGAAAGTGAAATCTGACGAGATTCGATCGGTCGCTGGACGATTAACCAGGTTTAACAAGAGCCTGTTTATATTTAAGGAGGATGTAAATCAAGGCGCAACGCGAATTCTGTCCGGGAACAAAAGGAGGGTGTGGCGGATTTACGCGAGTTTACGGCTCGAAATCGAAAATAGAACGGACCATAAAGACCGGCGTGCTTCGCGCTAACTAGAATACGTAAAACCCGAAGACATAGAAAGTACAGGGGTTTGTCAATCGCACGCGGTTCCACGCTTGGTGAAATTCTTCCACGTCTGCTCTCCTTTCCTTATTCATTTATTCACTTTCTTATTAAAGTGGCACGCTGCCTTAATTGAAACACTTATTTATCAACTTCAATATCTCAACTTTTACGTATCCGCAAAAAAATAGAATAAATTCTAACGCAACGTTATTGATTCGTCTATCGCGTAACGAAAAGAGCGATCGCGTAAAAAATTACCAAAATTCGAAATTAACAGAAAAATCCAGCCGGTGATCGTAATCGACGATCCGTCAAACGTTGACTTCGCCAAGGAAACACGACTGATTCCTATCGTCTTTCCTGTTTTCGGTTCAAAATTATCACACTATCTACCGTTTTCACAATCGCGCACGAAGCTAAGTTGGAAAGGCAAAGCGAAAGCGGCAAGACCGTGTTTCAACATGTCCGAAGAAAGAAAAGAAAAAAGGAAGAAAGAGAGAAAATGGGGGTGGAGGATAGAGCATATCGTGACGATAGAGAAAGCAGTCTCGGCCGGACTACCGCATTCGTGCTGGGACGAGTTTCGAGGGAAGGCCCCGTAACCTGCCAAGCTAACAAAATGGTAGGACCCAGCAGGCCTGGCTCAAAATCGAGCAACAAGTTGCTGGCCGCCTCTAACTCCTATAGGGTGTACTACTAAAAATAAACCGAGGGTGACCACGTTCCTATGAAACGAGCGGAGAAGCCTTCCAACGAAATAGAATACACACGTGCTAGCATCTTTCGTGTCCGTTTCCATGGAATCTTTTATGTACATACTTTCGTTATTCCTTCCGTCGAACATCCTTAAATATGTGTATGTAGATTAGATATAAAAAAATGCTATTGCAGCTTTCGCAAAGGATAACTTCTCGCAGAACATGATCAGATATATGTAACGTCAGATCAGGTATAAAAATTATGAGATTTCGTACGATTTTTTTATGAAGTTAGATTAAGCCGTACGAAATGCCATTGAAGATTCTGCGAAGGATAATTTCCCGCAGAAAATCGTCGAATACATGTATCCTATTAGCTACAGAAATTACGAAGAGATTATGTACAATTGTTCGTTGTAGTTAAATTCACTTGCAGGAAATGCTATTGGAACTTTCGCAAAGNGATAATTTCTCGCAGAACATGGTCAGATATATGCAATGTCAGATCAGGTACAAAAATTACGACGAGATTTTGCACAATTCTTTGTTGAAGGTAGATTAAGCTGTACGAAATGCCATTGAAGATTCTGCGAAGGATAATTTCCAGCAGAAAATTGTCGAATACATGTATCCTATTAGCTACAGAAATTACGAAGAGATTACGTACAATTGTTCGTTGTAGTTAAATTCACTTGCAGGAAATGCTATTGGAACTTTCGCAAAGAATAATTTCTCGCAGAACACGGTCAGATATATGTAATGTCAGATCAGGTACAAAAATTACGACGAGATTTTGCACAATTCTTTGTTGAAGGTAGATTAAGCTGTACGAAATGCCATTGAAGATTCTGCGAAGGATAATTTCCCGCAGAAAATCGCTACAGAAATTACGAAGAGATTACGTACAATTGTTCGTTGTAGTTAAATTCACTTGCAGGAAATGCTATTGCAGCTTTCGCAAAGGATAACTTCTCGCAGAACACGGTCAGATATATGTAATGTCAGATCAGGTACAAAAATTACGAGATTTTGTACGATTCTTTGTTAAAAGTAGATTAACTTGCAGGAGATGGTATCGGAGGTTTCGCGAAGGATAATTTTGATCTTTCCTTTGACGTCTTGGAGACTTTAAAAAAGAAACTCGGCTGAAACTAAGTAGAAATTTGCTTTAACTTACAGCGAAAACAATCTTCAACAATTCGTTTGAATAAACTAGAACTGATCGAGAAGCCAAATTGATAAATAAATGATGCATTTATCGTGGTAAAGACGTGCAACTAACACTTCTACGCCTAATGTTAAACGTACAAAGTAACTGGAAACTTCCTGGATAATCTAATACCTACGCACAGAAAGCATCGTGTTTCATACACATAATAATCTTTCAAAGTAACAGGATCAATTACAGTCACGAAGATCACCGAAATCACGGCTTTCATCGATCAAATTAAATCGTTTGATCGAGTAAACAACTACCTACGTATACGCAGTATACCGAAGCGTATTGGATACAAAGTGGGTCGTCCAATTCGACTATCGCGACCAACCGTAACGTTTCGTCGTCTATCTAATTACCAACATCATCTGTCGATCGTACGTGAATAGAATTAATGGACGATATCGATGGAAAACACGTGGAAACAGTATCAGCTGGTGTTCGCCGTCGCGTGCGAAAATCTATTTCGTAATTGAATAATGATCGTGCCAATTAGCGGCGCGCCCGCTGAATATATCGAAGCGCGATCGCTAAGTCCCATATCTTTCCCACAAATATCGATATAATCAAATTTGTCCTGTTTTACGAGCACTACGAAACAGCGGAATTTTTTCTCTTATTAACCCTGCTGCGTTCTATCGTCATTTTCAACCCAATTCGCACAAAGTACATCATTATTATCAGTACGTACGTATTTAAGTACATGATTTTGCGTTTCAATTCCATAGGTAAAACCTTCCTAAAACGTTATCCTAAAATCAATCGAAAACGATGTTTGATTGAGATGGATTCACATAAAATTCCGCGATTTGGTTCTACTTCGAATCGTTTGTTATTTAACGAAAGGTAGCCCGCCGATAAATTGTTAAGGAAAAAAGAAAAGGAAAGGCGAAATTTAGACGAACGAACAACTTGTTTTACGTATATCGACGAAGATCGATCCGAAAAATTGTTCGATGTCTAAAGTCTAAAGTTTATCTTGGAGAATGCTACTCGATCTGGTCGGAGAAAGCGCGCTTGATAATCGAACGAGTGTCGAGGCTTCGATCCAGATACGATATCTATCGCGTGTCGCGCACATTGTCTCTATTTATCGTCGGCCAACACGCGCCGCTGCTCGCGCGACAAAAAGGAACGTCCTCGGCGTCTTCCCACGCGTTATCGTGCGACGCTAGCAGCGAGCCAACGACCGTTTTCGACGCCACGCCGCTGAATTTCGCTCGGAGCGCTGGTTGCCAAACGGAAACCATTTGGTAGCGCTTGCATAGTGACAAAAGCGGTTACAACCGATGCAGACGGGCGAACGTCGTCGTTGCGATCTCGTTGCCCGATTCTGACTCTCTACGACTCCGCCTTTATATTATTTGATCACGATCTTTATATTACATGGATTCTCCAAAATTCTAACTCAACGCTTCTGTGATATTATCCGTCGTTATTTTTGTTGAAATAAATTATAGCGCGTTTAAATGGAAGCTAGTTACGCATAAATAGCAACTACAGACGATTCTTCCAAGTAAATCATAGATGTAAATAGACATTAGTTTTGTATAATCAGGAATGATTTTCTTAAATAAATTATAAACGCAAAATAGGGAAACTGGTTCTACGTTATAACTACGAATGATTTATTTCAGTAAAAAAACCGCATTCTCGTTTATATTTCATTTTCCTAATTACAGTCTATATACGTCATTGCACGTTATGTTATCTATATGCGACATTTCAGAAACGCAGTACAAGCTCGCAAGAATGTTTGTAGAGGATACGGCGATTAGTCTAGAAAATTTAAATATGAGAGAACATAGGAATCGCGGTTTATTAGCATTCAAGCGGATACGTAGACGCATAGAAAGAGGATAAAAATATTGCAAATATTTCTTGCATTTTTATCGCGTCAGAACTTGATTGAACTTTCGCATCCGTCTAGAATCTGCTATAGCGTGATCGTGCATCATATCGTTAAAAAGATAATCTTGTCGTGCTTTTACGTTCATTACTGAAAACCTACAACCAAACGACGTCATAATACAACGAGTATTCAGATAACTAAATTAAAAACGGTGTAGATATAGAATTTTTTAAACGACATCCATTGAAAGTGTAAACTATTTATTACAGATTTCGTAATAATTTTTAGTGGTTTTCCGCGTATGTACGTACATAGCGTTTTCCAAATTCACACATTTCTTGCCGTAACCCAATCTTATTAATCATATTTTATGAGCTTCAATATACATAATTATCTTTTATGCTGCGACATTCAACTACAGTCGAATAGCTGTATAGTCATTCGTTACGAGAATCGACTTTAGTCCACGCGTCATTACAATTCATTCATCTCTATTACGAACATATTTAAATTAATAACGATATATATATATGTACATCTATCTACCTATATATATATATATATATATTACTAAGAGGATACGAAGATTAAAGAATTATCGTTTCCTTCTAAAACTAACAACGTTTCTCAAGAATACATAGCTGAAGAGATTAATAGCACGGTGTAACGATTAAGACAATTAATCATGAAATTGATACGAGTCGTATGTTGCAGAGATCAAATAAAGATATTGCGAACTTGGTGTTCTTAATGAAATAACAAATTTCTTCATGTTTGGTCTGTGCTGAATATTAAACGTGTTGATTTAAATGACGAAACGAGCGAATACTTGTGATAGTCAGATATATTTGACGCTCGTGTGACGATGTGCCGCTACAGATCCAAGAAACATATCGTAAGGAAGAATTTAAGAGAATGAAAGATTCGTGCAAAGTAGGAAAATCAATAGGTAAATTGGATTTCTTCTCAGAATTCTTCGATTTAGGAAAAGGATAACGATCGTAAGAAGAAGGTTTGTAGGAAAATTAACTTTCAATTTACGCTAAGTACAAAGCGAAGAATGCGGAGAAATTACTGCTTATTTATTTAAGGATGGAGAACCTTAGAGTGAAGGATTTTGACCTATCTTTAACATCGATGCTATATAACGTTGAACGAAGTTGTATATGCAGTTTATGCGCCATTATAGCCGGTATTGCGTAATTTCTGAGTGGCCAGCTTATCTTTATTACATCCTCGCGTTATTAGATGAAACGATACTGTAACGATCAGAGAAAAATAGCTTCCCGTTTAACCTTTTAGCCGCTCGATTCGGAATATTTCACGCGCGCTATA
The DNA here is from genome assembly GCA_014825975.1 of Bombus haemorrhoidalis. NCBI lineage: Eukaryota > Metazoa > Arthropoda > Insecta > Hymenoptera > Apidae > Bombus > Bombus haemorrhoidalis. Next base: position 10,626,246 of record CM026163.1, on the reverse strand, counting down.
TCACTGGATCGCGTTCGGATTGTAAACCTTACAATATATCGGTAATTCAACGGAATACGAATCGGGTAACGGGTGTTAAACTATGAATATTTCTATAAATTCGTATATTTATGGGAACAATGAAGAAAACGAAATCTACATAGAGTTGCATCTTTCATTCTAAATATCGTAACAAATATCGTATATCTTGAATATTGTTTACGTTCTTGCATAAATGCATAAAAATCCGCGCTCTAGTTATAACTTCTTTATATCAGAAAATATTTTCTATCGAAATCACACTTGAATGAAACAAAGCACTAAATCCAGTGCGATTTTCCCCAAACGGTTAATAATATTTCGATCGCTAATTTAAAGCGTGAAAACACGGAGTATCGTGTAATTATATAGCCACAAGGACGTTGTCAAACGCGTTTCTACGTTTCATTCGAGCGAAAGTTGTGCAGAAAATTCACCGATCTAACGTCGTAACAAACCAAATCTCATATAGTTCATCGTTATTGCGATCCTAATAATCCTCGTTATTTTCGCATACAAGGACCATTACTACAAATGTATTATTTATGAAGAATTTACATAATGTATTTAATGTATTATAATATCATTCAGCTACAGCGGAACAAAATATCGAAGTTGTCAATTATCAGAGACTACCTTATCGGTTCTCCATGTGTCCTGATTATAATTTTCAAAAGCTAAACGCCGATTCTGTGCGCTTACAAACTTTAGGAAAGATACACGAAAGATGGACAGAAGGGATTTTCGCAGACGATCGAAACGAACGTACCGAGACTCGAACATCGTTCGTTTCCAGGCGAACGACCAAGCAAAAAAGATACTCGTTCGCCGTTACCTAATCAGCGGAGGCTCTCGAGCGTCGAGAGGTTTTTCACTGGTACTCGCGCGATTACGAGCGAGCGCGCGCGCGCGCACATACACGTATACGTGGGAGTCGCGACGCTACTCGCGAGCCAACAGAACGCACTTAAGCGCCGTGAGACGAGTTCGCGCGATAACACGGCGCTGATAACAATACCACGACGTAGGTACATTCACGTTGCTCGTTACGTCGTGTCGCGGCTATTCGCGATAGGATACATATGCCTTGCTAACTGGCCGTTACTATCCCCATTCACTTTTCTTAAGCCCAACAACGAGATTCTGATATTATAAGATTGGTATAATATTGCAGCTATTGTAGTTCACGAAAATTTTCCCAACGCTTGTAGAGGTATCTTCTTTGAATATATCGTGTGCCTTGTACGAAAGGTTCAAATTGGCAAAATGGCAAAATTTGACACTAATCTGAAAATGTATCTGTCCGAGTCGATTTGCTCTCTTTCCTCGGTGATTGGACATGTAAGGTACAAAGATACGGTGTACGTTAGTACTCGCAAGTATCCGAATTCCTACTTGTTACATTTCTGCTTACTTTGTTTTCTTGAGTAGATGTAATCCATATATTTATAAATAATATGAGAAATACGAAGTAACCGTTAACTATAAAGTATGAAGCAGTTCTGTAAAAGTAAAACGCGTGTATCCTCTATAAGGAGAAAAAGAATGCTCACCGAATTTTGCAAATTGATCAGAAATACGAAGCACAAGAAATTATCCTATAGTCGATCGTGTACTCCATGAAAGAAATATAGCGAGATTGTAAAATCGATCAGAGGCTACAGTTTTTAATGCTTGAGAATACTCGAGCGAATTAAGCAAAGAGGAAGAAAATGAGTACCTAAAACCGCAGTTGCAATTTCATTAAGTACTGTTTTGCTTTAGGTGTAGTAGTTTCCATCGAGAAACCTAGGTACAATATCATGTGCGATCCAAATTATGCTATTTATTTAATGTTCTAGTTCAGAAGCTCGCTATATTTCTTCCAGCGACATATTCCAACGACCATACTACCTATCTTCATTCAGTCTGTACACGGAAATCCCTTGGATAACACTTGAACTGCACGGAGGATCAAGTAACAAAGTCACCCAATTTATATCGTTCCCTTTACGATCCTAAGATTTGCAGGCACTGTGAACCTCGAATAACACGGAATCAGTTTAATGAGACTACCGCACTGTATGTAGGTATAAATATTACATTTAAATGACTTTTGGAAACAGTTCTATCATGCGTGCGATATTAGTTCTCCTTTCATGATTTTGAAAAAGACACGCTAGTATTTTTTGCGTATTATATATGTAATTATTACATATATAGTAGTACATAATAGGTAATGAAGTCAAACCGAAGTTGGAAAAAGGTCCTTTAGAAGGAATACGATTGGTTGTTTTTGACAAAGCAATGTAGCAACGCGTGACACTGAGCAATGGAAGGCAGTAAGTCCTTTGCCTCTGTGTCGTCACACGAGATTTCTTTCTATCTCTATATTATAGATTATAGATATACCTGCATATAATTTAATTTCATCGTTTTTTCAATGCCATAACATACTTACTTTTATTTAAATCCTACACTATTTTAATTTTTTATCTATTTTGAATCTTCTGTAATTTTCATTGGAGACTATCTCGGCAACCAAAGTGTTTTGAACATGTTATTGAAGACCTTTTGAGACCATAACTTACTCTGGATTATTACCTATAGTTTATCTAACATCTATGATGTCTACTGGAACCTAGAATTCGATTATACATATAAGTATGGGATATACGTAACTCACGTCTTTAAAAATTTTAACCTATTACAGACTATGCTATTGTATTATGATTCGACTGCCAATTTTTGTACATTTGTTTATAAGAGAACAAACTGATGGAAAATTTAGAGCAGACAGAATGTGCAGAGTGCTCGTAATATAAAAAAATGTACGAAATATCCAAAGTACGGTATTATAATATTTATTATCATATATTATATACTTATTGTAATATTCATCGTGTAAAACAAATCTCTGCTTGGGTTCCATTAATTTGCATAAACATCCGCAGTCTAATGCTTGTTACCATTGTTGCAAGAAAAGTCCACCTCGAAAGTGTTAAGGGATGTTCGCAAGCTCCTTGTCACGCTGGTAATACAACGCGTTATGCGTCGGTCCGTATAAAGAGCGGCACATTGCGCCAAGCCTATGCGCCGCGCGCTCCCGCCGCTGAATTAATAATCGAACTTACGTGGGTAGTTGCTCGTCTACCGGGTGTCTACAAGGCGAATGCATGCTTGACGAATCACCGACGATGGTAAGCGCCACTCGGCCATTAAAACACCGCCTAAAAATAGAAGAAAGCTGTGTTAACTTGATGGCGGTAATGTTAAGCCTAGACGATGATGAATTGATCGTGATAAGAAACGAGGTAAAAACTGTATCGCTGGCACCTTTCTCAGGTACTTAGGTAGCGAAGGATGATAAGCAAGGGCTGATAAATTGACGCGTTATGTGCAGGTAATTGTGAAAGTCGCTTAAATAGCAAGTGTAGAAAAAGTGAATTTGTTATTCACTTCAATCTTACTCGCACTCTATTGTCTTGAATGAATAAGCAACAGCTGAAGCGTATAATACAGTTGGAAGTACCTATGTTTCTTACAGTACTAGATACTTATGTGTAATTTGAGTAATTAGTATGAACATTAAGCGAAAAATATATCGTATCTTTTCTAGAAAAGAGTAAGAACATCTTATTCTTCAGTTCTAAAAGGATTGTACTCTACTGATATTGAGAATTTAATTGATAGTAATTATAACATAATTGATGAATTTCTCAATTGAAATTGAAATCGAAGATCAAAAGACATTTCGCTTCGTCCAATATAAAGGAACGAAACTAAATAATCTGTCATGTGTTACTTATAATTCCTATATATCTAAAACGAACAGTAAACAATCCTAAATCATACTTAAAAATATATCATCTAGGAATAAGAATAAGAAAACTTCCTAATCAAATTCCAAATTAACAGCATTTATACATGGATTATGTGTCGAAAATCTCAGAACTACGCTAATTGTCAAACAAGGATTGTCTTCTTCACGCGCGAACAGTAATGAAATGACTACGTATAAGTGACGCTTCTTTCATGACATGAATGGATATTAAGCATTCGAAGAGCGCATAGTTTGTCTACAACTCAGTGTTAAGATTCACGTTACAAATTCAGCCGGTTGATCGAACGGGGCGGTAAAAGAGTACGATATCGGTCGAGAATGCACGAGCAACGTGAAAAATCTACAAATCCACAGTGTCGGTTACACGAATGGATTCCGAACAATACATATCAAACGCCATATCGTATGAAAGATTCATCGAGTTCTCGCTTTCGAACAACCCAAATGAAAATCAAATGGAGATAAATAAAAAAGACAGAAAAAAATAATAGAGTCGATTTTTCGAAAGGTCGAAAACGAAACATATAGGTATGGATATTCCTTTCATACGTAATCGACCCATCACTATTATATGCGACTGACACGCGATTAATCTTTTACGTACACAGGCATCTAGTACGCATTATAAAATGCATATACTGTCTTGGAAAACCGATAATTCATTTACATATAATTAATACATTTACACATAATGATATGTAAGTATATATACGAAAACATAGCACTCGTACAGAACGATACGATTCGTCAAGATTTACGAGTAGTTAATAATTCGAGTTCGTTTCGCTTCTCGTTTTGTAATTGGTTAATTTTAAAAACTGTGTTAGATTTCCACCAATAGAGTCTTAGAAGAGAATAATAGCAACAAAAATGGCGGATAATGAAGAAGAAGAATATAGTAAACGAGTTCCCAATCTCCGAAATGGACTTGAAAATGTCTCCAAGTACGCTAACCTAAAACATCGATTATTTAAAAAACTACTTATCGGATGAAGATGATCCTTATATAAATAAACATGACAAATGGTAGAGAATGTGACGTAGAAAACGTTACCTTGATATCATAATTCGATCCTGAGTTATTAAATGGTCACTTTTTCCACGAGACGACTGCTCGAACTCAGTTCTCCTGGTCTCTCTCGAGGGAACGCGCGCGCACGTCAAAACTACTCGAACGCATATTGTATTATAGCTTTATGTACAAGTAATTCACTACAAAATGTCACTTTTTACATTTCCCTTTGTCACTTATCAATACCTATTAGTTATCTATCGATTAACTAAACCCAACTAGTCGTAATCTAGAAACTGCACGATAAACTAGATCGAAAAAGTTAAGATGGCTATCGTATGATGCTCCTGTAAGTTACTCGATATTCGATTTCTCACTGCTATTAATCGATAACTAGCAAAGGATGTAAGGTCGATGCGCGAGATGTATCGATTTTCGTATTCATGCAATACCATATGCAATACAGAGAGGCTTGCAACACTGATTGCTTTTGACAGATAGCTCATACGATATTAGAATAATAAAAAAGAATTGTCGTGAATATTGAATATTATTCGATCTTACGTGTGAAACAATACCATGCAACGTTGTCAAGCTTATTGTTTCGCAGTTGCAGAATCCGGCGGGTTTCGATCGATTTTCTAATATTCACGATCGATAATCTTCGATGTGATGTTTTCAGCAATAGCATACGGTATGTATAAACGTTTCCCTTTATCTCTCTTTATGCCGTTTACTCGGCTACATTAGCCATTATTCCTGCATAAATACGTGTGAACTGTCTCCTAATCTATCCACCATTTCTTCATAACCTCAAACATGATTTACGAGCAGAAAACATGGTATAGATCATAAATATGATACAGCAATGATTCACTGAGTTGAATAAGGGAATGTAAATTATTATAAGTATAATAAGGTATATTTTTAAACTGAATTAATAAATTTAATGTAATTGTTTTTTAGCGACAATGTTCCTCAATCTAACTTAGCAGATACACTCAATTTTCTCATTTAAGAGGTTAATGTAACTTTCTATTTTCTAGTATCTCAAAATTACAAATGTTGTACGCCAGATTGTTTTTCTCTAGATTTCGATCACATGGTTTTATTTACAGTTTCCGGCTCGACTCTTTGGACAGAGAATAAACCCCTGACGTTTTTGTTAATCTTCGAAAGTGACTCATCATAGAAACGATTTCAACATTTGATAAAAGATTTTGAAGCGGATCCTGACGTACCATTAGATCCACGAAGAACGCGCCACGCCCTGCTTTCGACGTTGCCGTGTCCGCGATGGACGGCCCGCATAATGAGAAACACGAATCAGTGGCCTCATCGTTCTCCCGTATCTTTAGTCGCGTGCGCTGCGACTCCGTGCGCGTTTGCCTTTGCTTATCGCGTTCTTGCGCAGCTTTAATTAGCTAGCCGCCATCTCTTGGTCGCTATGCTACTTCTACGTACTTGCTTGTTCCTTTTATTTCTTTTGCAGCCATATATCTTCGCTCATAACCATAAAGATGGTACGGCGACGCTTCGAGGCATATATCAACAAAACACGTGCGAATTAGATGGACCATAGAATGTGCTTGTTAAGATACCAACGCAGTTAAAAGACACACACAGGTTTCGCCATTTCGTAATACTGTTATTACACAATCAGTATCGGATTCTAAAATTAAATCAGCTCTCATCCCAGATTTGTCACGTGTAGATTGTCGTGTGAACCGAAGTAACGAAGTTAAACATGTCGTGTTTGAATCATTTGGAAATTTGAAATAACGAAAGATTACTTTAAACAGAATCCTGATGGCAGTGTTAAGGAGATTAAGGAGGTTACTTTAAAAGCGTGCACTACAGCAGCGACAACGACGACGAAGAACAAAGGAGAGCATTGCTTATGCAGGGGAAAGAAGGAAAAGGAGGGGACATGCCATAAGCTGCGTACCCGCGGCACGCCATCTACATCGGCTTTGTGTATTTCATGGTTGCGCAATAGCGCGCGACTCGAGAAAGCCGAGCGCGCGACGCACGCTGGCATTTTTGCTTTTGTACGTCGGTCATAGGGTTGCGCACAACACTTCGTCCAACAATTGATTGCGCTTCAAAGGGAGGCAAAACTCGAATCGGACGGCGAAAAGAGAGAAGGGGAAAAGCGAAGTTGTAAAAGAGGGTACGCAACACCCATCCCGCGACAAACCGTACCGAACAAGGGCACAGAAGGCAAGAGAGACGGATTACCAACATTACAGTCAGACGGAGAACAAAGGGGGAAGGGTGTAAAGAGAGAATGGAGGGAGGACGGAAGACGCAGACAAAGAGACGAAGAAAGAGGAAAGGTGCATGCGACGAGAAAGGGTGGGGAAGAGGAAAGGAAAGGAAGATCGGTCTCTTGGTGCAGAGCGTAGTGGTTATAAAGAGAAGCGGCATCGCTGCACGGCTACTTGGCTCTCCAGGGCCAGGATATTTCAATACCGACGGTGGTCGGCCACCGCCGACGTGGCTACGAAGAGGGGAAATGCTTGTGACGATGTGCGCTTGTACATATATATATATATAAATGTATATATGTAAATGGTGTATATATGTACTTCCCCTTGTGCCCCTCACCCACGTGCCCGCCCTATGCGACAGCACATACGCGGTATATACGGCTTTACACACCCGTGGGCGTTAAAGAGAAAGAGAGAGAGAGAGCGAGATATGACCGGTGGCACGGTAGCGCGCTCCGCTATTCGGGTTTCCTGCACGAGGGGAAGAGTGTGATGGGGAGGGGGAGAATTTGCTGTCTCTGTTTGAACATACACAGAGGGGGAAAGTTGCGGCAAAACGGAAAGGCTGTTGTCGAAGGGGTATACAGGGACGCGCGCGGCACGGCGATGGGGACCTCGAACTGAACCGTCGACCGACGATCGTCCGTGAGCCCGCCTTCTCGACGAGTCGAGGGGAACGGACGTGGGCTGTGCCACTCGTCGATTGGTCGCCGTGCTCAGCGGGGTTAGAAGCGTTGGTAGCGCCTCGAGAATCCCACCAATCGAGCGCCACTGTCGTGGCTTTTTTATCCTGCTATTTGCGCCGAAGGACGGAGAAGAGCAGAGGTTCCCCCATCTGGCTCTCTCACTCCTTTTGTATCCCTCTCCTTTTCCTTTGCTGAACCGCTCTCCCTATGTGTTCGTCGGCACGGAGAGGACACTCTCGTTTCGGGATCCGTTGAGGTTGCACACGTTTTCACGAACAGTGCCGCCGGTTTTACTGCGACGCGCTCTATTCTACGTTGATCGTACTCGATACCGTGTGTTATCATTCCGGCGAGTTTCCGATTTTTGCGAATAATCTGTTCGAAAACGTCTGTTTATTATAAAAGCATCGTATGCGATGCCGTGCGGTAGTGTTATGTAGTGTGTGACAGTACGTCGCAAGAGGATACAGTGTTGTCAGATCGTGGGCGCGAATCGACACGGCAAAAGCGGTACCTCGATCGCTTGAAACGTCGTGATTAAATCACGCATGTGTTTTTAGAAGGACACGTCGATCGATTCGTTTCGTTTGTGATAACAAGTGATAAACGTAACGACGGCATAGTCGATTCTCGAGTTGATCGGGTAATACGCCAGTGACATTTGGTGCGGTGCTATCGACGAAATAGAGTTGGCAACGTTGCATCGACTGGTCTCTCACACAAATATACGCATACACGTACCTAGAAGGGAACTTGGGGTGGCTGGCTAGCAGGCAGGCGGCAGGCAGGCAAGCAGGCAGGCAGCTTTCTTGTTCCGAGGACGGCGCTCCTGGTCGCGCCGTCTCTCTTTTCTACCTCCATTGCGCTTGCTCTTCTCTCCCTCTTCTCCCCACCCTTCTCGTCCTCGGTCACTCAATCACACTCTCCTTCTTTTGCTTTCTCTATCTTTCTCTCTCCGTTGTACGCGCGGCGCACGTACCGTTGAGAGTTTCTCCCTTCCCCTTCTGATACTCTTTCTCTACCGTTACCCCCTCCCCTCCTAACCTCGAGCGGGTCGGGCGAGTCCACTAAGCTTGCGAGGGGAGTTCGGCAGACCTCGGCTCTAGTCGGCCTCGATCCGCAGAATGTGCTAGACGCTGTGAGTCGATCGCTCCAGTTTTTACATATTCGTATATAGACAGGCTCAACGCCGTTCACGAGGCTTTAAAACGTCCTACTGCACTTCGTACACGGATCCACGAGTTTCCAGTGCCTATTTCGACGTTAGTTTTCACCATCAGTTTCGGACGCACTCGATCAGCGTATATCCGTACGACGGCCATGTTTGGTGTTTACGAGGTGAGGGGGAATTGCTGACGTCACGAACCCCGATCTTGCACGAAGGGAGTAGCAGCACCAGCAGAAGCAGAAAACGTGTGTTGCCGGCCAACACCAGGCACCACTATAAGTCTCGATACCAATTCGGAGACGAGACACACAAGTCGAGCGTACTCGTATTCCTCGACAAATATCGTACGCAGATTTATCCGTAAGGTGAACACACGTAGAAGAAACTCGCGGCGCGCAAACTGTGCCGCTTGAAATTCCCTTCCCGATGGGACGTGCGTGTACGCCGACTTCGCTCGTGTTCGCCGGTCTTGCCGCGACTACTGGCCTTTCAAAAAACATCGGTCGCATTGCCGCCTCGCTGCTGAAATAGCAGCCACTCTAATCACCAGTCGGTCGACTCAGTCCCGATCAGTGCGAAAAACATCGAGCAATGCCGAGTCTTCTCGTATACGAGACAACACGTGTTTATTGTGTTTACACGGTGTGTCATCTCGATTAAATTAGAGCATCGTGGTCAAATTACGGTATAGGTACATATGGTGTTACGTTACTCAGTGTGGTTTTATAGTGACACCCTTCACTCTCTTATTGGATATATTAACAGCTTTTATTACGGATCTAACGAACAAGGATTAAAAACATGGATCTAGGTGACAGAGTTTACGCCGCGGAACGGATTATAAAGAAGAGGGAAAAGCGGGTAAGTAAGAGAAATGCGAACCGTCACCGGCAGATAGCGCCACTACATGGAATCTGTTTGTCTATGCGTCGTTGCCGGTTCCTTCTCCCCTCTTCGTGATCTTTCTCTTTCCCACCTCTATCGTTTCGACAATTCTGCCCCTCCCGTTGCGATTTCTATCATGTACGATGCTCTCGATATCTCTCATCGAACTCGAACAGGCACGTTTTATTGGTACATTAACGTTTTATAGGAAATACTACGTTTATTTATTTCGTTGTATTGTAAATATGCCTTTAAATATCTATACATTACCGCGTGCCTTTTCGAAAAATAAATGTTATACTTCTTGAAGCTGCAAATAGATGATTTTTAATTTCTTTTTAGTTTTTTAATTTTCAAGCTCATTATTCATTTAATTTATTCAAATTCTATTAACTAATACTTTTATTATAATTTACTACAATTTATTGAAGCACTTAATGAAACCTTGTAATAAATGAAAGGATTACTAAATTTCTAATTAATTTATGAAACTTACTGCTTGATAATTAGGCCAAACAATATTTTCTTCTGAAAGATAGATGGGTCATAACTAATATATATATATATATATATATAGCGTATAACACGTGATAGTAATTGGAAGTCAATAAATATACTTAAAATTCTGATTAACTTAATTTTACAAAAAATTGTTTAATTTTCATTTTTGACAATCGTTTCATTTCCTTATATCACGACTTCTTATGATGGCACAAATTAAAATATCAGAATTTCATAACATTCAAAATTCGCGCCAGAGATATTATAACATGTTCATAATCATATTCACATCATATGAAGGTGAATACACAACAGTCTGTTGTTCTCGTTCAAACTTACAAATTCAATATTTCGATTAAAAACGCGCCGACATTCATGTTTCGAGTGAATAATTCCCCAAATGATCTCACGTTAAACTTATAATAATTTTGATTGATTTATTATTGCGCCAATATCTGTGATATGGTTGTTTGAAGACGGTCGCGATTTATGCAAGAATTTATGCGTTTTTACCGTGGCGGTGATCTTCGGAGTAACGACATGGTCTCGGCTGGCAACGTTGTAAATCGACATAAAACACGCGAGATTTCTCAGCTGCGAGCAGCTCATGCGCGATAAAGCAACGTGTCCTATACCTGCACAGTTATGTCATTGTTTTCCAACTGTCAGACTAGCTGCGCACCTAGAGCGGTCGGCATGCTTTCGTTCGTTGGCCGACGGCCAATAGGTGAGCCGTATCAGCGGTTCTCGTGGAAGTCAACGCCGCCCGTTTTATCGACCGTACGCTCCTACGGAGATGGATTCGAAAATCCGTCGTTCCGACGCAGACGCGCGAAACGGATCTTTGCAATCGGCCACATTCTGACATCGTGACCAACGATGACTGGCGCCAAGGGTCTTTTTATCAGTCGACGAATTCAAACAATCACTCATACATAATACATAACTATTATGTTTATTATATAAAAATTCTATAAAAATAAGAAATTAAATTATGTATGAAATATGTTCGTTATAAATTATGCCTGTGTATAATAAAACAGAGGATAAAGTCGTAGTCATTGTAGATCTATTTTTTATCGTTTTATGTGATATCGAAATTGTACAATTCTTAAAATTACGTAAAAATTAGAAATTTAATCATGTATCAAATATCCTCTTGCAAAATGATATTTGCATATAGCGTATTAATCCATTAAGAATCGAGTAGTGACATAATGTAGGAAAATTGCGTAAAGGCAATATTATTGAAAAAATAAGTTAAATAAATTATAAAGATTATCGTTTTATGAAAATATAAAAAATATGGCGTTAACACTACGTTGATTTTTAATGAGTTAAAAGAAAGAAGATATAATTGGCTCTTATCACGTATTGAAATTTTATGATTATTCTTATTAGAAAAATTTTGTATCAAATGCCCTCGTAACAAATTGTCATCTGCATATAGTACGTATGTTAATATGAAAAGGATAAAATCATACATCGTAGTCATAGTCTTATCTCGATTTCTCATTGTGTCTATGTCACAGATCTGCAAGATTTGAAAGATTTCTATTAAAATGCTTCTTTCTTTTTTTTTTTTTGGTAGGTGCATCGTACCAGGAATGGAGGGACGATTTAGGTTTAGGGGATGATGTTTCGTTAGGTTACTTTTAGATGGAGATACTATAGAATTCCTGCATTTTGGTTATCTTTCGATACATAATTCGTTGAGGTTATGAGCAATTCATTAGGGCGTAATTTTGTTAATAATATGATATTGGGTATTTTGATCTGATTTAAATACTGATTATATTAATAATAAACTAATCAGATAATTTTATAGATGATGAATCAAGTTTAGGATACTACTTTTTGTTACTCTACATTCACGATCATAACATAAAGGGAATAATAATTTGTGCATATTAATACTCCTTGGAGTTTCTTATTTTAACATTTATTTTACAATAGTTAAATTTCCATTCCTTATGCTTGCACATGTAATATAGCTACAAAATATTACACTAAAAATACTGATTTATTAGAAGTGCTTCGTGTAGCATTGATATAGATGAGCTTCTAAAAAATTTTAATTATTATTAAAAATATAACATAAAAATAATAACATGTTAATAAAGATACTTCATTTTTGAACTGTATAAAATTATTTAGTAATTAAAAATATCGAATTTGTATCTTTATTATGTTACGTGTTATCTTCGTGAGATGTGTAATTGTCGGATTCACTTCCATATTTTATTCTTATTGGTATGAATTATCTTTTATAAGTGAATGATTTCTGTTTCTTGTAGGGCAAAGTAGAGTACTTCGTAAAATGGAAAGGATGGAGCAAAAAGTAAGTTAAAAGTACAATTGATAAAGTTATTAACAGGTTCATTAAAACAGATTATTGAATGTAAGCGTTTTCGTTTTTTATAGACACAACACATGGGAACCCGAAGAAAACATTTTAGATGTCAGGTTAATTGAATTGTACGAAGAAAGTCAAAAAGGTGGAGATGTGACTGCAAGGAGACCTAGGCGGAGGGATACTAGATATAGCGTAAATAATTTATTCATGTTCGCAAAATTATATATATGTAATATAATAATATATTACTGTGTACTGTAGTACATGCTGCATATTTTCTAATTCAAATTTTCAAATTTAAATTATTGACATTACATTTAAATGTGTTTCTAATTAAATATGTGAAAATGGAAATTTATTAAAAATTAAGCTTTCATTCAATTATATTGAAACCTTTTCCATTCTTAGTAGTAAGATAATTATTGTATTTTCTTCTATAATTTTTAATGTAAAATTATATAAACATTTCAATAAACTAAACCATTTTTATAATTCACAGGAACACGTTCTGGCAAACTTGGTCGTCGAGGAAGAGCCCGGCGGAGACGAGAGAGTCGGAGAAGATAGCCAAGACGAGTCAACTATCGGTAGCACCTCCGCACCTCGCCTAAATCCCGTTGCACCTGACGAAGACACGCTTCCGAGTTCCGTCGACGGGCACGAATCGCCAACAGCCCCAGAATTATCTGCATCCGCGTTCAGTGTTGATTCAGATTGTTCCAATAGTAGTATAGACAGTCCTCTACTGCCTAGGAGAGAACCAACTGGTACGAAAAGAAAGGCCGAGGTCCTCAGCAAAGAATCAGGAAAAATTGGTGTTACCATTACTACGAGCAGTCCAAGCAGCGGTAGTGGAAGTCCTCCTCCAAACAAAATACCTCGACTATTGCCCCTGAAGAGTAATCCAACGTCTCCCTCTTATCACGTAAGTATTCACTCATTCACTCTTCTTTTCCTCTTCGTCTTATGAAGTTTATCTATAGAGATTAATCAATGCTAATCTATATTTTGGATTTATAGATAATTAACAAAGTGTTCAATTATGTACAATGAATCACAAAAGGGTCCATAATCTCGAAATCTATCAAAAATTTGTAGCATTATATATTATAATAAAGACATAAAAAATAATAAAATAAATAAAGAATGAATTAAAATAAATTCTAAAATGATAAACATATGATTGTAAATACGTTGCAGAGTCACAAGGTAAACGGCAGGAGGCCGTCATCGTCAAGCGTGAAGTCGACACCGGAGGAACCGCTGCCAGCAGTGCCGACGACACCAGCTCCAGCGGTGCAAGAGAAAAAGCGTGCCGAAGCTGACGTGCCTCACGGTCCTCCACCCTCGCTGCCGCGTGCACCGCCGGCACCTCTCTCCCCCCAGATAGACACGCCTCTGGAACAGCCTACCAAAAAGAGGCACTTGTCTGAGCAAAAACAAGAGAAGTCGAACGGAGCTGTGACAGTAGACGCGAACGGTCACAAGTCACCTAGCCCTACGGATTCATATACAAACAACAACAGGTTACCGACCGTCGTCAATGGGCATCATAGTCATAACAATAGCAACAATCATAACAACAACAATAATAGCAACAATAGCAATACATCGAGCGTGAAGCAGACGGAAATCTCGAAGACCGATATGTATGTCCCTCTTTCAAGTCCTGGAACGGATTACTGGCACGCGCGGAATCCAGTCGCCGATCAGGTGTTCATTACAGACGTGACGGTAAATTTGAAGACCGTTACCATCAGGGAGTGCAAGACTGAAAAAGGATTCTTCCGGGAAAGGGATCCAAAGAGCGATATCTATTAACGATCTTTAAATAAGGACGCTTTAATGCGAATTTCTAATACTGAACCAGCTTGTAAATATAAATTATTTTCACACGTTGAAGTGTAGAGTCGAAAATGGTGAACATATATATACAACACACACACATATACGTATATATATATGTATGTATATACATACATACATAGATATGTATGTATCGACAGTATCGAGCTATATATATATATATACACACACACACAATATATATATATATATATATAAGAACTTTTTCTAAAAAAAGTAAAACGGACTCTTTTTTGGTGATTGCGAAGAGGATGATCGAGGTTATGTGTAATTACAAAGAAATTGTTCGACTCGCAGTTTCCTAGAACAATATGTTACATGAACCTAAAATTGGACGTGGATTTGATTGGGGACAAAAATTCGAACGGTCAGTTTCGACGTGTCGAATAGAAAATTATCGTGTAAGTCAGCGGATAAAAGATAATAAGACTATCGTTATGCGACAAGTAAACGCGAAAGAACAACGGTACACACGAGTCGCTGTCACATCGTGATATACACTTGTACATTTTAAAGACGCTTGATAGACCGTAAACTCTCTGTACCAAAATCAGACAAAAAGAAAATGCAAAAAGATCTGAAAGAAACATTTTAGAGGATAAATAACATTTTCTCATTGATTGCATTTCCGCTTGTATTAGAATTCTGCAGAAAAAAAAAAAAAAAGATAAAGAATGGTGGAATACCGTTGTAAATTAGTTAATTTCAAATTTTACTATGATAAAATAGTACAGATCTGGAAAGAAATATTTTTCTAATTCATTTTTAGAATAATCAAAGCAGCTTCGTAGAAGCGTTTTAAGAAAATACGAAAAAAATGAATTTTCGACTATATAGAAACAAGAATAACAAAAAAGGAACTAATGTTATCTTGATGACGTATTTCTCAGCATTATGATATTATATTGTATTTAACTAATGAATATCACTCTCATTTTTTTCTCTTTTTCTTAGCGAGTAATATTTTGTCACAAAAAGAAAAGAAAAGAGGTGTATCATTCGTTCGTAGATTTTAGATTTGTTTAGAGGCACGAACGCGTTATTGATTTTTTTTCAAGTTGTTATAGCATCACACTTACACAAACAGACCTACACACATACACATACAGTTCAATGCACAGTGACAAACAAGCTAAAAAAGGGAAGCAAAACGATGTACGTTATCAACAACATAGTACATGATAACTCCATATTCTATATAATATATTTTATATCGGTTGTCGGTGTTTTTGTTACGAATCGATTAAGTATTGTTTAAACGTGTTAGATGTTGCATTTTTTTTATACCTTCAAAGGTATCTTTTCTTTCATTTCCCTTTTTTTCCACTTGAATTTAAGGACTGACTGCGTATTATACGTTTTCATACACGCGACATTTAATTCCAACGATATATATATACTTACGAATATGTATTTCGAGAAATATTTATGCATATCCTTGAGAGAGCGCCATTTTATTTTTTTAAGATGGGTTGTCGACGTGTATTCACCAAATAGGAATGTTCCTACCTCGAAAACGGTCATCTTGAACAGAGAATCGAGTACAACCAAATTCTAACGGTCTTCTATCCAAACAATGTAATTAATTAATGTCGTTGAACTTCTTCAAAGATTGACTCTATTCTCTTTCTTTTATTTTATTTTATTTTATCTTTCTTTTTCTTTTTAGCTTTCGCTGCACCGTACATTTGGCGCGCGCGTGCACCAATTTCGGAACCAGTAAATTCGTGATACAGTTAATTGTATAAGCGTAAATCTTAAAAGGAAAAAAATACATATACGTTGCTTATTTATTCTAACTAATATAAACAAAGAAAAGTTTTTTTGGTTTTTACATTCTTAGTATAGTATTAGAGACTATGCGCACAATACGTCCCATTTTATGAGAAAAGAACGAGCCTCGTTCGAAAGACTTTTCTTCTATGTCGTACATTAAAATTGATTAACTATAATTTAAAATGATAAGTCGACGATACATTAGTAATAAATATTTCATGTTTCTTCTTCTTTTTTCCTGATTGACTATGTACGATCTATTTCCGTGAGAAAAGCAGAATTATAACGATTTATCTTTTTAAACGAGAACAGAAAATGGGACTATTTGTGTGCAGTTAGGTCGCGCGATTTCTTGCAATTCGCATTTGCAAGGAATTTTAAATACACCTTTATTAAATTGTTGTGTAATGTAAACCAATACACTCTGTATATTGAGAGAGAAATATTCTGTAAAAATTGTAAATAGTTGAACACTTACAATTCTATGATAACGGAGCGATTTAAGAGCGAGAGTGAGAATGAAAGAGAGAGAGAGAGAGAGAGAGAGAGAGAGAGACAGACAGAGAGAGAGAGAGAGAGAAAACGCGTAGCTTTAGACCTTTCAGTTCATCGTAATTGTAAATAGAGAAACGGAAAGCAAGAAACCCCTTTAAGTTGTAAATGTAAGAATCGCAGAACTGCAGATCTAGGAGAAAAATCCTTTTTAGCTTTAGAGACTTTGAGATAGACTGTGCGCGTACCTTCAATATTGTTTCTGTACTTATAGAAATATTCAGATTCTACTTATAACGATTTAAAAAAAAAAAAAAGATGAAGTCAACACAGATACACACACACCGACACAAGGAGAGAGGAAAAAATGTGAAAAGATAACCCAGCGAATTACGCAGGCATATACGATGTGAACCCCGGTAGTACCAAATTTAAACGGTAATTTTAGTTCTGTCTGGTACAGATTCCTTATATTTCAATAAAATCTTTATTTGAATTTTTGCTCGCGTGCAGTACTTGTTTTCCATCCACTCAAAGCTCATCACGCGCTTTATTTATTGATGCAGCTTCAAAGCCTGATCAGTTTTTTTTTTCTATGTTCCCACTTATGTTACTACCCATAATGTGTAAAGCTAAGGGAGAATAAAGCAACAGTTACTAGAAAAAAAGTTTCGTCGAATAGAGTATGTTAAAGTATGAACGACATTATTGTGTTTAATGTTTTATCAATTTTCTTTCTTTTTATTAATATCACACATTCGTTATTAATATTTAACGAATATACAGAATACAATAATATGAGTATAATCACTATAAAGGTACAATTTTTTACAATAAGAAATCGAAACTTATCGGTAGAAGAAGTAATTCAATTTAAAATCAATTCTATTATGTTAGTAGAATTAATAAATGCGTAATTCATCTACTATTGATAAAGAAGATTTCCTACGGTTCGAATCTATTATGTCGATATAGGGTATTGTAGATTCCGATAAAAGGAATACTACAGTTATCGATGCATTTTATAACGTGCATAAAGTCTTTTAGATGTCGCTAAACTACAATTTTAATTGCTGTAGTAGATGAATGTGTAAGTCTGTAAATTAATAACAAGCTTTTAAAGTATTTTATCGTAGTTGATATCTTTATTTATGAATATTAAATATAGAAATAATTAAATAAACTTTTTCGCATTTGTTAAGATTATTACTATTACTGTTATTACGATTGTGAAAAAATACACTATGATTCTTCCAAATGAAGTTGCACTTATCGATTTAGGTATTTTTATCATTGCAGTTGCAGAAATGGAAGATGAAGTTTGTTTAAGTATTTGGATCTTTGATACGAGAAAACAGCATGTGATAGGCATTTGGTTTGGTTAATTTATGTTTTACGCATTTGTAATTATCAAAATATAATATTTTTTACTGTATTTTGTATCTTATTGTGTTATTAATATATGGGGTATATGATACCGCGTTTAATTATTAGGAACATTAGTCTCTTACAACATAAGTAAAAAAATGCAGATGAAATTGAATACGCGACGCGAATCAACAAATATTGAAGTAATTGATGTAGACGATTTAGTTGTAACGAGAAAAGGTGGAGGAAGTATAATTGATCAACGGCCAGTTTTTTCACACGATGGAGAGTAAGTTTTCATTCAGCATATACAAAAATTATAATTTCTTTTGACGTTTAAATATAAAATATCTGGTTGTAAATATCATGGTACTAAACATGTACTTCATTAATTTTGTTAATAAAATTATATGAGTAAATATCGTTATAAATGTTAGAAATGTTACGGTATTCAAGAAAAAAGTAGTAGTTAATATTTCTATTAAGTAATACATATACGTTACAGAACATTATACATAGTATGGAAGCATGTTATAAGAGCTTACAGTACACAAACTGGAGATTTTGTTAAAGAATTAGAACCGGCAAATTACAGAATTGCAGGATTAGTAATACATCCAGAAAATCCCAATCTGATCATTGCCTGTACAGAAAATGGAGAATTAAATTTTTGGAGTTGTCAAAGTGGCATTATCACAAAGAAATTGGTATAAACATTAAATGTATTTTTTAATAGTATAAAATCATGATTTCCCATTTTGAAGCTTTTATAAATCCATAATTGTTATACTTTTTACAGAAATTAACATTTCAAATAGAGCCAAAAATAAAAACGTTTCACATTGTAAATTATAAAACTCATAATGGAAACGAGTTGCGTCAAGTGCTTGTAACATATATTTCCAAATGCAACACAAAAATTTATATAGTGTTATTTGATCTGGATAATGGAATTTGTGCAAAGTCTACATGTATATCGTAAGAAAAATTCGTACTTTAATAATTATGAATGAAGCTCTTATTATGTATTATTTATGTGATATATTATTCTTACATATTATTACAGGACAAAATCTTATGACTACTATGTTGATATAATTGGTAATCACGGTGAGAATTTAATAGCACTCCTTCATGATGTAGATTTGCATATATTGAATCCATCAAGAAATTTTGTTGATAAATTGTATGTATTATACTTAAGAAAAATTATTTAACATTAAAGACAAACTGAAATTTTCAATAAAAAATACTTATAAATGCTACTGTATTTCATGATTGCAGACACAAGACAGGTAAAACAGGTAGAATACCAACGTGCATTGCTGGACATCCAGAAGAAGAATGTGTTGCCACAGGAGATACGACTGGTCGTGTTGTAGTATGGAAGGGTTTGTTTCAAACAAGACCTTATACAGCAGTTTATCATTGGCATACGTTACCTGTTACAGAAATAGCATTCAGTAAATCAGGTAAGATATATATTTCTTATATCTTTTTAAATTTCAAAAAATATGTACAATAACTGTATATACCATAAAAATTGTAGGTGGTCACATGTATACAGGAGGTGGAGAATGTGTTCTAGTGAAATGGGTTTTAGCAAATTCACATCAAAAATCCTTCCTTCCTCGATTACCTGCTCCTATCAAACACCTTACTATTGCTCCTGATAATTTATATGTGGCTGTATCTACTCTAGATAATGGTATGAATATTTTTAGATATTTAAATCTTTAGATCTATTTTAGATAGATGAAATACATTTATAAAGTATATCTATATTCATAGGTATCGTGGTTGTAAATCCACAAAGAAAATTGACATCAGTTATACAAAATTTTACATGGGGCGTGACCTTATCTTCTAAAGATCTATTTCCTGCTGGCCTTATTGTTGACCCACGTACGAATTGTTTAGTTTTAAATAGTCGTACCGGACATGTTCAATTTTATAATACCCATACAAAAAGTTTATTATATAATGTGAGTAACAGTATAATATAAAACAGATACAAAAATATAAGACAAACAAAATTTCGTTTATTACCCTGTTAATAAATTTTCAGATAAATATTACGGCACAAAATTTTTTAACGCAAGAGCGTAATGTACTTATTATAAACACGGAAGTTACAAAGATAGCAATAAATCACGATGGTATGTGGATGGCGACTGTTGAAGAACGAAACGATAAAGTGTCATGTATAGAAGTAAGACTGAAATTTTGGATGTATGACGTTAAACAACAACAGTAAGTACAAGATACGCATTCTTGATGTGTAAATATTTAGATACTATATTATCAACCTGTTAGATTCGCATTAAACACGTCAATCGAGCTTCCTCACGATGGCGGTGTGAATGCTTTGCACTTCCAACCGTGCATGTTATTCGGTGACGAGGGAGCACTGGCAGTTACAACAGGCAGAGACAGAAAATTCAAATTATGGCATCTCGTAGAACCTTCATCCTTACACAGTGCGTAAAAGTTATGTTACAATAATAAGAGAAATGTAATATTAAATTTTAAGATTAAATTTGTTGTAGAAAAAAATAAATACTGGCAGTGTCATAGTGTAGGAGATTACAGAAATCTGCCTGCAACGGATGCTGGTTTCTCGATTGATGGTTCATTAGTTGGTATTGGTTTCGATTCTAGTCTAACAATATGGACTCCCGATACTTGTACATTTAAATGTAGCCTTACACATTGTCAATATCAGTATCCAGTGACGTAAGTTTTATGAAAAATAAACCTTATAATAATCATAAGAATAGCATTGGCATTATTATATATGTTTTACTAGGCGAATTGAATTTGGAAAACAAGATGCTTGTCATCTTGTGGTAGCAGTTTCCACACAGCATATTGCGGTGTGGAACATCCTGTCGCTTACGTTAATATGGAGCGTACCTCTAAAAATTGCAACTCTTACGGCAGATCCGAAATCAACATACATGGCTGTTTTCACGACCGATAATTCACGTAAATATATAACTTGCTTTAAAAGATATCCAAATTTTTATTTTCGCCTAGCATCTATTAATCTATTAATTTTAGTGTTTGTATTCACACCCCACAAATCGATACCCATCTACACAAGAAAAGATTTTATCGAAAATAATAGTTTCATCTTGGGAGCCACCTTTGTACCACATTTACAAGTGAAACGAGATTCATCGTACAGATTGTGGCAACGAAGATCGCAGCTTTTCTTTTTAGATTCTAATCAAGTACGTACACGGCAAATGTATGCAAAACATATTTTGTATTGATACAAAATATCTGTACATTTATTGAATCATCCAATACAATGATTATATGTACTATATATATTTAATTGTTTTATAAATAGGAATTATTAACGTTAGAACCAGAATCCGAAGTGACTATTTCTCTTGAAATTTTATCTACGAATGCAACAGTTCCTGCGACCGCCTTTGGCAATTTAATAGCGAGCACGGCTACCACAGACAAGGAAGTACCCGCTCCATTTATGCACGAACAGCTGAAAACAGGAAAAGGAATGGTGAAAGAGGTAAGTAAAAAAAAATATACCTTTGCAATTTATGTTTATAATTAGCGGATATATGATTCGACAGGTAGGTGATATTTATCTCAAAATAATTTCGTGATAGAAAAAATAATTTTATTCTAGAACATATTCTCATTTTACAATAAGATCAAAGACCGTTTATATATACACAATTTCTCGTAAAATATAGTATAAATAATTAAGTAGAAAACATAGAAGTACAAGTAATATTAATAACTTAATACAATATGTAGCAATCTTTATTGAAGTTTTAATGTTAGGAAAATGGAAACTGTTAATCCCGTAAGATATTCTCATCTTTTTATCTATTTTCTTTCCCGTTTTTATTTTATACAAATTAAAAGATGAAGATAAATTTTGAAGTCTTGGAAATACAGTCTTGCAGTAAATAACGAGACGAGTAAAATAAAAATGAAGAATTAAATTAAAATCTATGCAAGTTCCATTTATCAACTAAGTTCATAAGTAATTCCAAAGTGTTATTATGACGTGCCACATCTCATTTCATTTTTATATAAGTTTGAGTATTTGTAGCAGAATATTTAGAACAGCTGGTCGATGAAACTTGAAATATTGTGACTTATTCGTTGCGGTCGTCCATACGGGATTGCGATGAGTTTGTGTTTGTCAGTGTTTCCTTCCTAAACGGTAATTCCGACAACGGCGTACGAGATCGAATTTTCTGTAACGTAGACAGTGCCACTGTGGAATCTGTCGCATATTCTCGATCGCCTGCAAGTTATACATCTTAAAAAAATAATTGGTAACGTTTAATAAAACTCAAAGAACCGTGTGCACTATGAAACAAATATATAAATAAACTGAACAATTGTTTTGATAAAAGGAAGTCGCAATTTAAAATGTTCCTTTCTTAATGCAAATTTTATTTATAAATCACTTTTATCATTTATGTTTTGATCGTTGTGACTTTTTTTTTTTATTTAATTTTAGAATTCAATTTAAGAATTACCCAAAATTAAAACTATGATACATTTAAAATAATTTAACATCATCCTTCCGTTTCTCAATTATATTACAATTTTAATATCTCTGTGAAATATTACAAAAATTTGTGATAAAAATATTTGTGAAATAGAATCTTGGGATTGTGACTTTGGAGGGATTAACTATAATCGAACGATTCGAACGGAATTTTCATAAGCATGATTTCTGTTTACGGTACCACCTACAGTTCGGTTTGATTAGATATACCAATACAAGTAGAGAAAAGAGATTGATTTAATAAGTACCATTCGCGAGCAACGTCCACTCGTGCTTGCAATATTATCATATGCATCCCACGTGCTTACAAGAAGGGAAACACGGAATTCCATTTGTTTCTATTGATTTCTCTGCACTTTACGTAAAAGATTAAACAAAAGTTCCTCTTTATTTATAGAAAAGAAATATTTCACACGAACTAACAACTTCAACAAGTCTTTGTTGTATCTATATGAATATCGATGACCGAATTATGTCATTTCAGGCGAAATTATCGCCATACACGTGTATTATGTGTTTCTCCTTTATCTATTTGCTCCATTTTGTCAATGCAAACTCGCGTGACCTAACGATAACATTTTCTGATTGCCAGAAAATCACGACTTGTTTGAAATTATCGTTTTTTTTTAACGATAGAACGATTATTTCTTTTTTCTTTTTCTTTTTGTGAAAACAAGAATTATAGTGAAGATTATAATGAAGCGATGAAAAATTAATGCAATGAAGAAAGCTGCTTCATTTTCAGAGACTACATCTTGATTTAATAGTTTCTGGATATTTACCGGACATCACCGGTTGCTGTGTAATAGGCTGACTCACGAACGTGTCTTCCTATACTTGTCCGCTTTATCGTTCTTTTCACCGCATCTACGTGCCTAATTCGCAAAGAGGAACGCGACTTTATGAGTCAAAGCCCCAAGCAGATGCCCACGCGCCACTTTCAGCACGTGGTTACGTTTCAAATAAGATTCGTATCAAGAATTGATGTATTAAACCATGTACAGGAAAATAAATGGGAAACGAGATGCAGAATATGATAAATGGACCACGATGGAACGCTGATGAAAGATGTGTACCATTACGTTTAACAGATCAAAGTAACACAATAAATGTATCATCCTTAACGAATTTAAATAATCAAAGATAGTTGAAGTAACTTGTCAATGTTATTCAAGTATAAGTTACACAATTTCACTGAAGCTATATGAAGAGAGGTACTCACTATCTCTGGATTACTAGCAGGATATGCAGAAGTGGCAACCGTTAGGAAGAAGACAGCTATCAGGATGCACACAGAACTCCACGCTGTTAACTTCATGCCCGAAATTGTCGTAGATAGAGGTCGAAAGCTACTTCTTCTACTCTCTCTTGATACACGAGATAATTTAGTTGAAGAACGTAGTCATCAGCTTGATACTTCAGTGTAATATTTGAAAAATTCTGCCAATCACAAACACCCAAAAGTTACTTTCAATGAGGAATATCAAAGAAATTGCAGAATATCAAGATCCCGATCTCTTCTGTTTAAATTTACCTTTTATTTTCTTCTTTTACTTTATACTTGATTGTATTGAGAAATAGACACTGTTCACAAGGATATCTTCACGTAAAGTAGAAGTAGAAGAAGAGATGATAAGGTGTTGCTCGATAAAACGATGAAAAAAGAGTCACCGATGAAGAGTTTCTTGGCTGAGCGTTCAACGTAGAACTGACTTTGGGAAGTGGCCTCGCCATGATTTAATATAGGAGCTACTTCCCCGCGCTCCCACCCTCTCACGGCGTTCCAGTTGTCCCTCTGACCTAGGGCATTGTCTTCGACGGAAAAGCCTTCGGCACGCGTCACTCAAGGAATCGTCTCGATCTTCCCGGAAATCGTCCAAGTACGTGCTAAAATTGCAGGCTGATTAATCCTTTCAAAAATCTCAACTTTAAACACCTAACACATTGAAGAATTCTTTCAAAGACCTCAAAACATTGGAAATCACAACGAACACATTGGTATCTTTTTGTGAAATAATTATAGAGGAGATAAAGGCAAAGAAACGAAACAGATATAATATTTGGTCTCACTCGTTCGTTTCTCCTTCAGGATGATAAGAAATTTGTAATTGGCCAACAGGGTGAAGATAGAGGCGAAATTCAGAAATAAACTGACCGTTTGATATCACGCTCGCACGCATTCCAAAGAACAATGGAGATCGGTCTCAAGAAGGGATGTCCACGTGTACCGCTACAAAATCTCATCGCTTTAAGGCCAATGCAAAATCAATAGACCGAGTTTCCTTATCGTGACCAAGCTGGTGGCAACAAGTAGACGGGGGAGAAAGAGAGAGAGAAACTCGTTTGAACTGTCTCGTATACGATGTCGGTCTGCGTGTGATCATTTAAATGAACGCGATAATATCAGCTTGTCTAAAAGTAAAATCTTGCCCCATTTGGAGAACGCCTTTAGCGTCTGGAGGCTAAGCAAATTGAGGATCATCGCATGAGTTTCTGCGGTCCTTAAGGCCGCATGATCCGCTAATGATGGCGTTATGGAGAACACGGACGCAGCGGATAATTAATTCTACAAGATCGTTCCTATAGACCTATACGCGTTATTTTCTTAACATTTATTGAGATAATCTATCTAGAAGATATCAATTTTTTTGCGGGGAACTAAACGTTTTTAATGACTGTTTTAAAGAGAAGGAACTATTTTCACTATTTATATACTTTTAGCTATTTAAATTTTTCATATTTATGAGAGATACCTTTCTGTTTCATTTTTTTTCCAAATAATGTGTTAGACATATTTTGTATATTTTTCTAAATAATCATAAAGATATTTTGAAACGTGCTTAGGAGCGTTTTCAGTTTTGAAGACGTATAAAAGCGAACACAAAACATCTCGTACCTATCGATTAATTAGGTAGGTCTACGTCGTTACTCAAGATTCACGGTACACGGATATCCGCTAGCTCACAGCTTTCTTGCATATTGCGTCAATTCTGTGGAATACTGGAGTTAATTGCTTATGAACCACCTGATGACTGTTCCTTATTTATGTTACGTTACGTTCTATATTTTTCTAGAAATGCATAACAAGAAATCAAACACGAACCCTAGTATTTCTCTAAATTACAAAACAATTTCTTTCTTCGGTAACAATAATTTTATATCATTTCCTATCATTGCTATATATATATATATATATATTCTCACTTTTTTATTAATATCAACAATTTAATTCTAGACCTGCGAAATAATTTAATTTCATATTTCTGAATCCATCCTGATGGACTATATTAATCTAATATTAAATATCCGCTGTTTTTAATATTAAACAGTTTTTTAGTATATCGTCACATAAGTTTCGTATCTCTATTTATTCCAATTTATTAATTCATTCGGTATTAATAATTTATCTTGAACTTTCTCTTAATGTCTCTCAGTCTGCAGCCACATTTGCTTTGACAAAAATGATAGATCGCCACGTGCACCAGCCGGAGCGGAGCTTCAGATGTGTGTAATAAGTTTCCGATTCTTCGGAAAGATTAACAAAACTGGAAAGCAAAGTTCTAACAGCCGATGAAGAATCAAAACTTTCGACAGTACGAGCATTTATTCATTCTCGTTACGGTGCACAATGAAGAACGATGGTTTTCAACGTCGCTCCGCAATTGTTTGCAAATGTTCCGGTAAAACCAGGTCAGGACGAACCTGTTGGGGAAGCTAGAAACAAAGTCTTATCTCCCGCGGGGGCTGTTCTGATATTGTTACGTTACCTATTAATAAAATCGTATTCCTCTCATATGTAGGTGTACATCGAGACGGGTATTCTATCTAATCTTGTTAGATTGTTTTAAACTGGTCGCCATTCTCCTGTAAACTTGTACAGCGGCATTGTTTCTTCCCGGTGAATCTGCCGATGTATGACGCCCTCGTGAATTTTCACGAGATCTTCTTTAATTACCTTGTTGTAATGCGTATATAACGAGAAATCTAATAAAAACAAGCGGCCCGATCCTAATGACATTGGAAAAAATAAAACGACGTTTATAGTTAAACCTCTCTTCGGGGTATCGCTGTTTAAAATTTTTTTTCTATTTTCTAATGGTACTCGATGAACAAAAGCGAAATGCGACAGTTTTGAGTTTAGGAACCCATTGGTTCGAAAGTTATCAATATGCGAATCGATTTAGCAAGTCGCCTTGCGATGCAACCCGACCGCCAGAAAAATATATAGCCCAACCAATATTACAGCGATAACGCTCATAGTGTCAATAAAGCTCAACACTTTAAAGTTTAAAGATCTATCTCCATTCCACAAGACAGAGTAAGCCGTATTGTTGACTAAGATTTTCTTTTGTCAAGGTCACAGAGGTGGCATTGCCTGTTTTTATTATTTTTCTCGTTATACGCACGTCACAACAAGGTAATTAAAAAAGGTTTCGTCAAAATCCATGAGGACGTCACACGTCGACAGATCGACCTTCTTCTCAATTAAATGCACCTTTGATCCATTTACATGTTTCGATTTTAATTTCGTTAAGATAATAGCCCTGTCAATTTATATGCTTAACACATTTGTTGATATTTGCACATTCGGTGACGCGTACGTTGCATCGATGCAGCTATTTAAAAAGTACTACTTATACGTATATCTCGTGAGCTTAAAAATACTGGTAGTGAAGGAGATGGTATAATAAAGATAGGATAATACCTTAACAGTAACGCGTTAAGCTCTTCGTATTTTTAATATAATAAACGTTTATTATTTATCGCTAATTTAGCTAACATTTCAATAAGGGTTAATTAAAGGAAACTCTATGAAATAATATCATACAAAATATTAAATATCGTGCAACTATATTAGACACCTCAGTGGTAATCGATGAAGAGGGAAACTCTATGAAATACTCTATTAAGATACTAAATATAGATAGTGTATGTTTCTCGGTACTATCGCTTGTGTTTTGCTTGATGAAACATGCGTCTTTTCTAGCAACTTTCTGGCGAAAACTGGTGTATACCGAGAAGAATATTCGTGTAGGTTGTAAGAGACGCGTCAACCTAGATCTGAAGTAGAAGATTGCAGGAATTGCAGAAATTTTCGTTCGGGGGTGTGCCTGCGTCAGCCTTAAGACTAATTAACTAATCGGATGTCGCGAGCGTCACAAGTATTACCGAAGAAGTAAACGCACGTCAAATATCACACGTATCTTTCCCAATTATAGTTAACTTCTTACTTGAAATGTTTTCTTCTTGTTTCTTTCTTTATCGTCTTTAATTTGTTGTTTATTTTTATCTAGGTAAACAAACATTTTTATTTAAAAGGAGTATTTTATTTATTTCTTTCTTTTTTTTTTCAAGAAGATATTAAGCACATTTTGAATGTATTAAAAACTGCGTGAATTTTGATATTTAAGATAATATTAATTATGCCTTTCAGCTTCTCAGCGTCTCAGCCCACACATTACCGCCCATGAAGATGCTTTGTGCATCGTTCATCACATCTTTGCTCTCGTCATCTGTGTCAAAAACTCAATCAACTGACGATAGAGTCGAAAGGTAATTTAATGAAACATTGTAATTAATAAATTATATGTATACTGTATGGATATGTTTACACATTTATTGTGAAATTTAAAAGAACAAGAATAATAATTAGTAAGTTAAATAAAACTCTATTAAGTTAACTATATTCATAGGAATGTAAAATAGCATTAAGATCCACAGTCTAATTGTGAGAAATGCTTGGAAGTGAACTATTATAACTTAGAAATTAAAACTACTTAAAGCTTTGAGTAATAGATCTTCAAGTAATAGATCTTGAAATGATAACTTAGTAGTTGATTTTGGACAAATTACATGCTTTTCATTTTGATTTGCTTAGGGATGAAACAATGCAAAATGACGAAGAGTCAGAGGAAAGCGAAGAAGAACTGTCACGACCGGAAAATCATGAATCCCCACCTATAGATGAAATCGATAATGTCGATGAGACGAAGGTACAACTTGTCGATCACAATTGGTCTTTCCTTAAGACTATACTTCCAGATCGAGAGCAGATTGAACAACAATTGATAGATGACAATCTTGAACCAACTTTACCATCTGAAAATATTTATAATCTAGTGTAAAGATTTTTATTTCTACGATACACGAAAGAGGAATTGTTTATAAAATAATTGGCAAAAAATAGTGATTATAGATTTTTTAATGAATTATTTAAACGAATACAGAAATAAGAAAGAACAGCTTTTATTTTCATAAATTCTATTTATGATATTATTTTGTTATAAACAATGTCTATATATAAATAATGTACATACAGTGGAACATCATGTAACAGTTAATACAATCTGATTTGAATTTTAGAATAAAAAACTTATCATAAAGTGTAAGAACACTTGTTATTATGTAATAAGAAATTTCATAACGTTATGTCGGTTTTGGTAATTTATCTAATAGAAAACTGAACTCAACCAATTCAGTTACGGTTTCTGATAATCGTTTTCTATATACCGGATCAATTTTCATTATTTTAAGCACTGTTTCGTTTCTATTTACAAATTCAAACTCATGATAACTGTCAGAATTATTCATAATTTCTGCGCCTACTTTTTCATCCAATAATACAGTCTGGAAATATATAGCTGCAGTGATTAGAGCACATAATCTCTGCTCTTCCATCCCTTCGACTAATTCTGACCAAGATGGAACTTTCACAGAAACTGATTTTGCTGAGGTCAATGTTTCACACAACACACTATAGTAATGCTTCAGCATAGCCTCTTCCCACTTTCTTCTAAAATCACGATCAGTGCAAAGATACAACAATTGTACCACGTCGTGCGCCAGAGGAGAATATCTTATTAGCTGGAAATCTACCAAAAAACATTTAGGAGGTACTGTGTTACTGAACATCAGATTATTCCCCCATAAATCTCCATGACTAATAACATTTCTTTTTGTAGCTGACATTTCTAAGGCTGCATATACTTCTTCACAAGCTTTTGGTACCAAACTGGCATCCAGACCAAGGTGTTTAGCTACAGCAACTATGGCATTCACACTTACTTCAAACCATATTCTAGTCTTCCCAGTCTGAGAGAAAGCATTCTCAACGAAAGCATGTGGATATATTTTCTTCAAAGATTTTCCAAGACGTGCTTCCACTAACAGAGAGGATGCATGCATTCTGGCAATGGATGTTAAACTGGATACAATGAGCTCTTTGTCGAATAACCTATTCCTCAATGAATAGCCTTTAACACCTAAATCTTCAAATACCAAGAGATTCTCCTTGACCAAGAAACAAGTTGCAGTCCATGGTTCATCTTTATACTCATGATACAGTTGAGGAAATATGTCACGATAGAAGATTTTCTCCTTTAGAAAGACACCTTTATCAAGCACGTATTCAGCTTGACTGGGTACATCGTATGGCACGACTTTAACGAAGAAGGACAGGATATCTCTCCCATTTGCGGTCTTGACTTCCACACTGAGCTTCTGATGCGATCCCAAAAATCCGAGCTTCCCATCAGAATATGATGCCAAGAAGAATTTGTGCACCACTGTGTCATTGCCTGTTGCATGTTTCACTAAAGCTTGTACATCTTGAAGGGTGAACAAATTTCGATAAGCATCCACATTAGATAGATGTCCGCTGATCGAGTATTCTGGCGCTATTCGAACTTCCAGCTCTGATTTTGACATGGTTGAGGAAGTAACTATCGTAACTGACTGATCCTCTTTATATAAGCATCAACCATAAGCTGCTTTCCTTTTTAGACCGTAGGTATCTATGATGAATTTACAACAAGGTACTTGTACCTGTTTTTTGGCGTGTATGTTTACCGACAATCAGTGCTGAGATAAAGCTGCAACGAGACGAAAGATCTGTGCGCCACATGATTCGGATTACGCTACTATCGAGTACGTGTAAATATCGTAATATTTGCTCTGTTTCTTCATTCTATTACGCGTGCTAAGCCTGTGCAACAGCTAACTTTAACGCTAAAAAAAAAAGCAATAACTAGACACGATCTCATAAATCGTTCTTTGTCCACGTTCTAATACTTTAATTCATGAAGATTTGGATTTTACGCTATTCTATCTCGACGAACGAATAACCAATACGGTAACTCGAAGATGCTTAAGATACTGGCACCCATGAAGAGACCAACCGCACTTCCAACAGAAACTAAAAATAACAAACAATTAGATAACGTAACGTTGTAAGATAGTATGGTACAAGATGTTTCAGACATTGACAAATTTTAGAAACATATAATAATATTTGAAATATCAGAAAAGCTTATTATAAATATAAAGTCAAATTTGTTTGGTTATTGCAATATAATGGATACTAACTTCTCCATTCTAGCTTTATGTCCACAGATATATCAAAAATAAAAATTTGCCTACATGGTAATCACAATAGAGGAATTCATATGTTAAACAATTGATAATCGAGGAAAATAATAATGAGTAATAATGAGTATTTTACAGTCTGTATATATCTTTATCTCAAAGAGAAAATTTGTTACTTTATAAAATAAATTTTTCTTTTATTCTGACAGTATGGTCATAATTATATGGTTGTAATGTTCCATTAATTTATGTGATTATGTTTTCCCAATTACTTCGTCAATGTCGGAAGAACAGCTTGTTTAATAGTTCATAAAAAAAAATTGCGCGAAAAATATTCTTCCTCTACCTCTATAATATTTTATTACAATTGACTAAATAATTGTTACTATTAATTAATATTGTTAATCGTTTACCTATAACATCTAAAAGATCGTTAACCACATATCGACGATAACGCACCGTTGGGTGTGATAGCAAGGTAAAATGAAGTCGTGCATACATTTGACTTGGAGTATCATATTCAGAAGGTTCCAATCGATTTCTGCAATACAAAATACCACTTATACTTAAAAGCATTATAAATTAATTTGTAAACAAATACAAATTAAGAGATATTTTGTGTCCAATATAATGTTCAGAAGAGATAAAATAATTACTTTCAAAAGAATGAGTATTACATTGTACGATACAAGCGATCTTAAGATATTTTAATATTTTTAAGATATTCTACGCTAATTGTCTTCCAATTAATGCCTTTCTTCAACCCCACAAGTGCGTTCAAACGTGTTCATACATAAAATAAAGGGAACTATACTATCTCATGCAAAACTTTCGATGCGAGCATAATATTTTCATAGGATTCGTACACGACCAATAAAGTCCCTTCGCAATCTGGAAGACATCCTTCGTCTTTGAGCGATTGCAAGTCGATATTCGTTTTATTGGCTATTGTGCAGACCGTCTCGGTGCCGTTGCAAGCTCTTGCCCCTTGGGGTACGAGATAATAAAAATTCACGCACCCGCAGAGCTTTATCATTCGTTCTATAATTACCTAGCGATAAATACCACTTAATTTATTAGTGCCGACATAAGACTATAAATCATGATCCGTCGGCCAACAATGGGCAAGGATTATTGCATATTTGAAAACACATCGGTGTAGTTACGACGAAAAAGAAAGATTGACGTACTTCCAGATAGCACGAGTCGCTACTGTAAATGTTAAATAGATTGTTCGCTCGTATTTCGTCGCGAAACCGACAGCCCCTGTGCTCAGCAGCAATATTCTTCACGCCAACCTCGTTGAACGTGTCTCTCATTATGAACTCGACTCGGGTCGTTTTTCCGGCTTTTATACGTATCTCGTCCATCCCCACATTGTTAAGCATTGGTAACTTCAAATTATTCAAAAGATGTACCTGTAAGTGTATAATTTTTGTATCGAGTATTTCTTTTCTTTTTATTCTGAAACACTATTATAGTAAAACCACTATAGCAATTTATAATAGGCTCTCTAGTTTGATTTATAAAGTAATACATACCATTTTGTACACTAAACTTATGATTAAAAACTACTTTTGAAGAAACATATTTGATTCGTATTAAATTTTAAATGATGCGAGCCTTTAACTAATTGTCTGGAGGATATAAGAAGGATCAAATTTGATCAATTTGTGTTTCTTTAAAACTGCTTGATGATTCATTAATGGTGTATTGTATATCATACGAACGCGTCCTCAGATAATTGATGAAGCTAACTGTAATGCACATGGAACATTTTATCAAAAGATCAGACTATGTTTAGATACTTTAAATCCTTGTTTATATATTTGCTTTGACTTTTAAAAAAATCTTAATTACGCTCTGCCGTATTTCTTTAAGGATGACTGTAACTCCCTGATCAATACTTCTTTTTGGGTCACCCAATATTGGTCCCCCTATTGTTTACTCTTCCAAAAACACGCTAGGAAGTGATTTGCTTGTTTAAATATTAAATTAATGACTGAATTATAGCTAAGATTTTTTAAATAAAATTAATATTAAATTAATTAACTTGTTAACCAACCTTTTAAGTAGGGCGAGTTAAGTCGCCACTCAGATATTATTAGATATAACAATTTTTTATTTCTACATCTATTTTTAATGCTGTTTTTATTAAAAATTAAGTATATCATGTTTATATTTACAAAGATTAAAATCGACTCAACTAAAATTAATTTGTTTTCATTAAGTTCTAATTCTGTAATTATACTAGTTTTTGATTGAAAAATGATCCAGTTAACTGAATAGAAATATTATTAAACAAAACAAGTACGAACTGTGAATCCAGCGAAAAGATATCTTTTCATCTTTGCATCTAGTCGAATATCGACGATAAGATCGCCATACTTCACGGTGCGATTCACAAAGAAATGTACGCCAGGTTTCAAATGGAACGTATTCATTGCGATGCAATATCCCACGCCAGTTTTCCTCAGTTCCTGAAATTCAGTGCAGCAGTCGAATTTTACGTTGTTCCACGTGCATTCCGCTAAGAATTCTTCGCATGGAACACGCATCTATGATACATAAAGATAGAGAGATACATATTTCCAGTATTTCGACTTTAGCGCTCGATAAATGTGATATATCTAACTGCAAGAAAATTAATAATCATTTACCTCTTGATAAAGAGACAAAAGATCTTCCGTCGATGCACGGAGGAAATTCGGGTTGGAATAATTGGTGAACAATCCCGGGTTTCTTAAAAAAAGGATAGATATCATTTAGAAAATGACAAACTTTTTCTATTTTAATTCGTAATATAAATAATTACGATCTTAAATATAATAATATTTTAAATTGTTTAATAGTAATACAAATTTTCTGTAATTAAATTTTAATCATAATGTAAAATGACAAAATATTTCTTAAACTAAAATTTTAACGTACCTTTTGAAATATTTTTTAATGGCGGAAGTGGAAGTAATGCAAAAAGCAACCGTAGGAAAGGGTGTCTGCCAATCAACATATGTAGTCTCGGTAGTTAATGCAACAGGATATTGAATATGATTTCTCACTACATCCTTAATCATATTTGCACAACCGTACCAAGACAGTGCACAAAAAATTAGCCAAAATAATCTGTAAATTAGTCGTGAAAATGTGAAGTTCCTTCGTCATTATTTAGTTAAAATTATTTCTATCGCACTATATTAATTGTATATCTCATATTATAAATTTTCAATCTACATAAAAAAAAGAAGGAAAACTTAAAGCATTGAATCGGTACATGTTAATAGTGTTAATTGTGATTTTTATAAATAACAATTTTTAAATAGACGTGTTTACCTTTCTGTATACGAAAGCTGATCGTTCACAAGATATTTAACACCGTGTATAGTACAATTTGTTAAATATTGTTTGATAATTTTCCACCACCAAACTAATTTTGCCTTCATTGTTATGCTAAACTAACGTACTAGATTGAACTAATCGAATTAAATAAACTGCTTTCTTAATCATAAACGAATCGATTAAATATGGTACGAGTTATTTCATAAATTATACAAACATTTTGATTTAATCACTGCATGCATGCATAAGTTTATGATTATTTTATTACGCGAGCTGAGCTTGTTTCATGCATTATTTTATATCTTTAGAAATCAATTGAATAGAATATTTCATTTTTATCGCAGTAAATATAGATAATTTAAATTAAATAAGTTAACAAAAAATTAATAATAATTCGATAAGAATGGATAAAAGATATTTATAGTCATTTTTTATCGTTTCACTATAATTACAATAATTGAAACAAAAAATTTTCATAATAATAAATTATAACGAATAGTAGTAGTAATAGTAAAAGTGTTTGTTGCTCCGTCCGTACATTAGTCAATGTTTCAAATATAATATTAGCCTGGTATAGTCTAACAAGTACATAAAATATACAAAAACTAAATTGTAACAAATATATGAATTTAAAATTTCTTAATAATAAATAATATTGATGTATTTTTTTACATTACATTTATTTCATTTTTATTCTCTAAGTATATATTTTGCAGACATGTAATAGGTATTTATAAGCATGTAGCACGTGCACATGATAGCAGTGCCGGATAGGAGTACCGGTAAACGTGTATACATTTATATACATTTTGAGGTTAGCTGTTCGGAGATAAGTTATATATCGTAAATTTTACTAATTATTGTTCAATTTATATTAAGTAATTGAAAACGTATGTTGCATTCGTTTTAAATTTAAAAAATGACAAGATATTTTATTAAATTTTCATATCTTGGTACACTATACAGGTACAATTAATCATATCATTTAAAATCATAATATAAATTAATAATTTATATTGAACTCACATTCATGTTTGAAGTTACTTCTAAAAAATTATATTTTCTGTATTTCTATACAGATTACAGTATGTAAAGAATAAAATGTAGAATTTAAAAATGAAATTTTCTATAATACCAGTTTTTAAGATATTAGAATATAAATTATGTGTAAATATATATATATATATAATACATATCTTTTATTAATTGTATTTTATTTTTATATTTAGTGGAATGCAAAAAAATATAGTTAAAAATGCAAATATTCAGATGTATGACGTTGATACCATTCAAGGTGCTATAGAAAGTGCTTTCTCAACATTGATTCCAAAATGTATAGAGTGGCCAAAATTAACTTGTTGTAGTAGGTACTGTTTCTACATATTGTCAATTTTATTTAATATTATATTACAAGATATTAATTATATACATGTATGTGATTAATATTGGTAAAATAAATTTATAGGACAGATCATGGTGTACATGCAATACATAATTCAGCTCATGTTGATATAAAAAATAAATATGATTCTATTTACAATCCTGACATTGCACTTAAATATATTAATCGGTACCTTATTAAATGCGGTCACAATATAAGGTAATCAAATATTTAATAATTCCTATATTTTTTGATCATTAAAAATTAATAATATATCATTTTAAGGGTATTGGAAGTAATTCCAGTAAAGAATACATTTCATGTAAGAAAATGTGCAAATTCTAGAACTTATCTTTATAGAGTTCTGACAGCTAAGAATAAAGATGATCGCAAAATTCCTATAATAGAAATGGATCATTGTCTGCACCTTAAGTATAACTTATGTTTATGGACAATGTTTAATGTTTTATAAATTAAAAATTTATTATCAATCTTATGAAGTAATTGTCACAGGTCAGATACTTTTGATCCTGAAAGAATAAAACGTGCAACACAACTTTTTATGGGAACAAAAGATTTCAGAACATTTTCTGCGAAAACTATATCATACAGACCAATTAATTACATAAGGGATTTGTACAGTTTAACTTTTGAGAAAGGTTTCCCACTTATGCCATTTGATCCTCTCTCTGAAAATTTTGAATTTTGGGAATTTAAATGTTCATCAAAATCTTTTGTATATAAGCAGGTATAATTAACAAATATTATTTTATATAAGAGAGAATATATGTAATGTACATTACAATAGATGTGTTAATAATATTAATACTTTTATTTGCAATATGTATGCTTCTCTAATAAATTATTTTTTGTAGGTTAGACGAATTGTAACCGCTTTAATTGCTTTAGGTACAGATCAAATAACAGAAAAAGATATAACTGTAATGTTACAAGTTCCTGGCCATCACAATTTTCTACCTTCTTTACAGATAGTCCCATCAAATGGTTTATTCCTTTTGAATGTAGGATATAACCAAGAGTACTTAGATGAACATATTATAAAATATAAAATATCTGATAATGAAATAGTCTTACCATTAGATGAAACCGAAGTATAATATATTCAATTTAATTTTTTTTTAAAGTATTAGTAAAGTACATTGACAATGGACCTAAACAGTCTAATACAAAGTAAAAAATTACAATTAAAAAAATGCAAGACTATTGTAACCAACACGCTTGGTCAAAAATATGTAGAGATTGATGGAATAAAAACAGAATTGTCCTCTACTGCTACACCATTTGTCATAGATGATAGACCAGACTTACAGATTGCACATGTAATGCAAGGACTATTCCTAAGTTCCCAAGATCCTGTTGTAAGCAAAGAAATCTTGCAGAAGCATAAAATTCGTTATGTTTTAAGCATTGGTATTGATGCATCAGTAAAATTTGATGACATCAAATATTATTATTATGACTTGTTAGATTTACCTGAGTCTGATTTACTCGTAGCAATTAAGAAATGCATTAAAATCATACACGAACATCGCGATGAAAATATTCTTGTACATTGTAATGCTGGTGTATCTCGCTCACCAGCAATTGTTATATCTTATATAATGGCTTATGAAAACATATCTTACGATGATGCATATAATAAAGTAAAAAGTGTAAGAAATTGTATTAAACCTAATGAAGGATTTGTACAACAATTAAAAAATGTACAACTCTCAAATATATTATAGTAAGTAATTACAAATGTATTGTATTAAAATTTATAAAATTTAAAGTTATTACTGTAGAGAATAAAAGGAAAAAAATAACACTATTTTAACAATAGATTAATTATGTATATATATATTGTTACAGTAGAATTCATGTATCATGATATAATGTGTACAGAGAATATTATTTCATAATTACAATTACTTCGTATTTATAATTCATTAGAAAAGGTACATTCATGCACAGCACCTATCAAATTTTTAGCCAAAACTAAGCATATTAAAATTGCTAATTCTGGCATTTTTGTATAAACCATGCATTGGAGATGACATATAAGTCGTCGTACCAAGTAGTTTTATAAAAATTACTGTAAATCTAAAAAATATAGATGAATTTCTGTATACATGATAGTATCTATTATTTTATTTGTGATAGTAGTATATTATTGTACCTGTAGTACAATAGCTATCATATCGATTATATATAATAATAATAATAATAATAATAATAATAATAATAATAATAATAATAATGTAATTATTATCAATATTTATATAGTGTATACATATATATATGTGTGTGTGTGTATATATATATATGTATATTTATATATAATTATGTATAATCTAATATTCACATTCCTCCAACAATTGAAATGAGCTGTCTTGAAGAAAATAGACAAGGCACTTGAACCGAATATCTTTTTCTTAGCTAGTTGGCCTCATAAATAGTAGAATGCAAAAATTTGCACATCATACAGCAAACAGTAAAATAGAAAGAATAAATAAAATTAGCTATTCAAAGAATACGACGTATCGCTTGCATTACAAATATTCATGATTCTTTTCTTTTAATGACGCCAATGATCTCGTGTCTCGTCTTTAATGACTGCACAAGAGCAGTACAAAAATAGCAAGGCCTTCTAAAGATTATGTTCCCCCAAAGCACATTAAATCCAGCATTTAATAATATACATGACCATATCTATCTTTTGTTGGCAGATTCATTCGCTTTATAGCGCAGTGAAATTTGACGAGTATAAAGCGATCTTATTAATTATACTAGCTATAAAAAAGCAGGAAATTATATCTAGGAACGTTTTCCTTAGAAAGACCTTAAAGTTTCACATTTCGCAAAAAATTTGTGTAGACTCTAATATCAATATAATGTGGTTCAAAAACAGTTCCACTTAAGTCCAACATAACAAAAAAATGCAATTTATATGTACAAAAAATATAAATAAATTAACAAAACATGCTTGGTTAAACGCAAACGCATTTAACCTCGCAATCCATACGGATAGAGACAATCTGAGATATATATAATATACATAAAAAATTAGTTCCTACGAAGCCACAGTCTTAAGTACAACATATCTGTACCTGAAAGGCATATCAGCAGCAATAAAAGTTATGAAGAAATCGGATGTTTCTTTGACAAATGAAATTACGCGCAATTTGCGTCTGACTGTATGTGTGAATATTTCTAACATGGCAATCAACCTAAAATCATGCGTTACAGTTACAGATACATAGGTAATTAGTATATGAACTGTAAATATAAACACCATCGTCAAACGTTATGTAGTAAACCAGTATCAGAGTCCAATAGAGTGGCCAGGTCGTATGCAGCAACATCAGTAATGGAACAGGGAACCACCTAGCACTAATGTATGTACCCTTCTGTATGGTTTGTCAGAGGAAAGTTACCATATAATGTTATCTTATATGTTTCATTGATTTTTACACTATTTAAGTATTAACGTTTCACACCCCAAGGACCATCAGGATTAGTTACAGGTACGTGAGAATATCCGGCAAATTGCGGAAATTCTTCAACGCTAGCGGTGTTCGGAGCACTTTGTTGTTGCTGTTCCCAAGGCCCTCCTTTCACTACAAACCCGGAATTTCCAGAATTCCTTTCGTCGCGTTGAGGTGAACGTAAATTTTCGCTGTATTCATTTTCTATAACATCTTGAATCTGAAATTTAATAAATATTATATAAAGAGAATCTTTTTTTATCATAATTTATAAAAATTTGTATATATGTTTTGTAATGAACTTACATATTCTTCTTCTAAATTCAATAAACGATCTTTTGCATCAGCTACATTTTCTTCCATACCCACAATTGTTACAATATTGGGATCAGGATCGGTTTTCCTTGGAAATTTAATATCAAC
Source organism: Bombus haemorrhoidalis (assembly GCA_014825975.1). NCBI lineage: Eukaryota > Metazoa > Arthropoda > Insecta > Hymenoptera > Apidae > Bombus > Bombus haemorrhoidalis. The sequence goes on along the minus strand of CM026163.1, from coordinate 10,586,469 downwards.
TTTAAACTCATCCATTATTTTACGAATATTCCTTCCTTTCGAACCGATTAAACGCGAATGCACAGCAGCATTTATGTGTACTTCTTCTTTCGTCAAGTCATTCTAAATTATACGAAAAAAGTAGTTTTCAATAATAATCATCATATACAAAAAGTGATATTTTAATAAAAAATATTGATTTAAAAATAAAATGATATTTTAGACAAACAATATACTTACTAATTCGTTAACAATTTTCATGATATCGTCTCTTGCGGTGCAAGCATTTTTTTCATAACCAGTGATTGTAATGATATGTTCTTCTGGATCACCTTTACGTGGAAAATTAATTTGAACATCATGATCACTACGTATTTTATTAATCACGGCTCCTTTTCGTCCAATTATCTTTGGATGATATTCTGGATCAACTTCAATCTAAAATAAAATGCGTTGTTTTATTTTAAAATGTTTATTTATAAATATAAGCAAACGTACCTTTAATTCGAACGATTTCAAAGCTCGATCTTGACGTTCAGCTTCCAAAGCTTTACACTTATCGAGTATAGCTTGTTTTGCATTTTCAACACACGGTGGTGTTCCAGAAATCTAAATAGAATATAATATTAGTCTAATATTAAACAGTACATTGATGTTACACTTTAAATATATCGCATATACCTTAATATAATCAAGTTTTTCCTCCGCTGGAGATAACATGATATGAACATCATATGTATTCATTAGTTCCCGTACATCACGACCCTTTTGACCTATTATAGAGCGATGAAGATCAAACGGCACCTCCACCTAAAAATAATATTATAATTTATGCAGCTTTTCGTCATTTGTTAAATTATTTGATATGTAAATTCATCGATAAGAGTACTAACTTCTATCGTAATTGGTACTAAATCAAGCAACGCTTGTTTAGCAGCAGCTACATTCTCTGGTTGTCCAGTAATGCGAATAACATCACACGCTGGAACAGTTTCGGGAACTTCACCATTCTCACCGTTCATTTGTTCTGCTAAACGCTGTTCATCTAAAATATGAATATTCCAATCAAAAATTTGTAACTCTAAACTGGCAAAATTCTTGTAACCCTTCTACTAAAGGAAATTTTTGATACCAACCATATGTATCCCGATCGGGGAATTTAATTTGTACATCATACTCGGATGTAATCATCTGCACTTTACGTCCCTTTGCTCCCATAACTGTACGATGATGTTTCTGAGGTATTATGCATTCTTCAGTTACCATTGATTCCTAGGAAACAACACACATATTTTATGTATAAAATAATTACGAAATTAAAAGAAACAAGAAGACACATAACTTACCAATTCTTGTACAATTTCACGCATTCGTTGCTTCGCTGCTTCTATACATTCATGTGATCCTTTTAAAATTACTCGATCACTATCGACGCCAGCTCTCGGGAATGAAATTTGTACTCCTCCACATTCATCTGCAATACGATGTAATACGCCTCCTCTCCGAGCAACAAAATGTCTATGATGCTTCGGATCAATGCGAATTTCACCTTCAGTAATATTATCCTATAAAACAGATAAAACATAAACAATAATTTGATCCAGATAATGAAGAATAATTTTAAAGCGAATTTTAACATAATTAAAGGTATTAAATACTTACGATTTCGCTAATTGTAGCTTCTAGTTCAGCTTTAGCTTTCTCAACAGCCTCTTTCTTTCCCATGATTGTAATTACTTCCTTATCCTGATCTGCTTCCGTTGGAAATATTATACGTGCCCCTGTGGATTCTCTTATCTAGAATAAATAAAGCCTGATAAATTATAATTAATATATAATTATCTAATATAAGATATACAATAAGTTAGCTCACAAACCTTTTTAATATTGGCACCATTCTTTCCAATAAGGAATTTATGATGTTGTACTTTGGCACGTACTTCAGCTGAATAACTGGACAATTGTTTTTCATTTGTAAGCTCAAGCAACTGTTGTTTTGCCTTCTCAACATCTTCTTTAGGCCCCCTAATAGTTACCTATAAAGAACAGCTAAATTAATATTTAGTGTTGATAGTTTAAATTAAACTCTTTACCTTATCACTTCGACTTTCTGCTGTAGGAAATTTAATTGCAACGCCACCACAATCTTCCATAATAGAGTGAATTAATTTTCCACCAGTACCAATAAGAGAATTGTAAAACTTTGGTGGGATTACTATCTCATCCATAATAATATTGGCCTAATGTAAAACATTTACTCAATGCAATCATACAATTAACAACTTAATATTTTTATAATATAACGATATAAACATTACCAATTCATTTTGTATTTTTTGAATCATTTCTTTAGCTTTTTCTACATTCTCTTTCTTGCCAGTGATGGTTATAACATCGCTTTTCTCACCTTCGGCAGGTAAATCGATTTTAGTTTGTGTTTCTTCTCTGATCTAAATTATAAATACGGACAATGATTTTATTTATAATTTATGTTTTAAGATAATAATTACGCATGCATAATTAAGATAAGATATTTGAATACCAACTTTACGAATGTTGACTCCACCTTTTCCAATGACAAACTTATGGAACTGCTTGAAAATAGGTACCTCTAAGACATAATTATTTTCATTGAGTTCTTTTACTAATTTCATTAAATATTTATGGCACTTATCTACATCCTCTTTAGGCCCTCTAATTTTTACTATATCTCCTTTTTCACCTGTAAATAAACAATTTGTTTAATTATTTCTTTTAGGTCTTTCTACATTTTTTATAAGTATAATGTAGTATCGTGGGCGAGGGACTAGTGTCGTGCGAATTATAAACAAGCGGTTGCTGAACATGTGCGTGGTGAGGCTAGGGCAAGAGATATGAGGCTTAGATAAAAGACAAGGGGTTGCTAAGGGACGATAAACGAATTAACAGGAGTATGAGCTGAGAAGCCAGAGAATGCCGATTGCATTGTCGAGATAGTGTTGTTAGCGTTGTTGAAAGAGAGAGAGAGTTGAATCTGTGTTGATGAGAGTTGTTAATTAATTACCTAATTATCTTAATTATAATACGTTGTTACGATATTACATATGGGGACTCGTGCCGGGATTGAACAAGACAGAAAACGAAACATTTAACAGAACTATTCGTGTAGTGATAGGAGGACTGATTAAAGAATTTTCCAAAAAGATAAATAATCGACAAGTGCATCAGAGACTTAGAGAAACCAAAAAGAGAAGTGACGAAGCATGCTTGGCTTATATGTACCGTATGCTTGAAATAGCTAGCCACGTCGATATGGAAGAGAAGGCAAAAGTGGATTACATTATAGACAAAATAGTAGACGAAGAAAGCAATAAGTCTACACTATACGGTGCTACGTCCATCATAGAATTAAGGAAAAGGTTAATCAGAGAATGTAGAGGAACAGAAATGTCGTAGAACGAAGTCGATTGCGAAGCCGGCCAAAATCGACAATGAGAAACCCGGTCAATATGGAGATGTAGTGAAGAAGACAAGATGTTACAATTGCGGTGACGAAGAACGCGTGTGTGCAGAGTGTCCGAATAAGTCGAGAGGATCTAAGTGTAGAGGATACATAAAGTTGTTTCTAGTGCGTGACGATTGTTATAGACGAAGCGTGGTAAAGACGTTAAGACACCGGTAGCGAATTAGCTTTAATACAAGCGGATTGGTATGTGAAAATTGGAGCGCCTAGATTGGGTCAGAAAATTGTTGAATTTCGCAGTATCGGTCCCGAAAGAAATTGTACATTTGGAGAATTTTCGACGAATGTTCTGATAGACGGTGAGTCGTACGTTATAATAATACATGTAGTTTCAGACACCTTCTGAACAGTCGAACAATCAAGCGCGAGTTCTAAAGAGCGAATGGAAAGCGAGAATGAGGTAGCTACAAGAAAATTTAAGGTAGTGCGAAAACGAGCTGTCAATCTGATTTCTTGTTGGCGAAGGGCGTTTAACAAGAGACGTAAGAAGGCGACAACACATAATACGGGGAATCTGGTGGCGATCGAGAGGACGCAGGGTGGTCCTGGACTAAAGATGAATTCGAAGTTCCTTGGGCCATACCGCGTGGTGAAAGTTTTGCGGAATGACCATTACATGGTACAACGAGAAGGTACACGAAAAGCCGCCAACGACCTCCACGACGGCTGATCACATGAAATGGTGGGACGTTGTTGAAGTTAGTGATGCGAGTAAAATTAGCAATGAGCACATCTAAGGGCAAATGTGATTGTCAGGTTTTGCCGAATGTAGTATCGTTGACGAGGGGCTGGAGGGGGGGGGGGGGCTGTCGTGCGAATTATAAACAAGCGGTTGCTCAACATATGCGTGGTGAGGCTAAGACAAGAGATATGAGGCTAAGACAAAAAAAGACAAGGGATTGCTAAGGGTCGATAAACGAATTAACAGGAGTATGAGTTGAGAAGCCAGAGAGTGCGGATTACGTTGTCGAGATAGTGTTGTTGAGAGAGAGTTGAATCTGTGTTGATGAGAGTTGTTAATTAATTACCTAGTTGTCTTAATTATAATACTATATGTTAATATATAATAATTAATAATGATTAGTTCATGTTAAATAACCATTGTTTTCTGTTTAATCCATTCATTATTAATAAACTAATTATAATAGTTTATGATACTATGGTAATATTACTACCCCTAAAATTATAGCTTTTATATAAAATATACAGATCTTGAAAATAGGATTCCTTTTACTGTAACTTTTTAATAACTTTTAAGTTAGTGGTTTCATATTTAAAACGACGAGGATATGCTACAATAGAAAATAAATATGACCTACACTCTAAAAATGCATACTGAGCTCTTATTGGCTAAATGCCAACAAGAGCCGATGTCTTTCAAATGTTTGTACCTGGCATAAATCCGAGTTCTAGTTATTGCATACATATATCACGCTACATACCTGGACCAGGAATAGTGATCTGTACTTGATTGAACTTATCTCTAATTTCTTTAATATTATCTCCCTTATTTCCAATAATACTAGGATAATAACGATGATCTATTATTACATCTTTCTCTTTTTCATTCTCCAATTTTTTCACCATTTCTACTAACTCCTGTAACAAATTGGAAATATTATAACACAAAAAATTTAAATTATGTGTTATCTATAGAACATAAAAGAAGTATTACAGACCGTTTGAGCTTTGAGCACACCAGCAAGATTTCCTTCAATACGAATTACGTTACTACCATCATTCTCAGAGATATTAATTACAACACCTGTTCCTTCTTTTACTCGGTTTACTATAAAAAATATATTTAAAAAATAGAAAAAAATAACTAAAATTTTAATATAAAATATGTCACATAACATAAATTTCAAAGAACTTACCATTACATCCATTCTTTCCAATAATATGTTTATAAAATCTAGGATCAACATTTAATTCTGTAAAAGTGAGCTTAGATATAAGATCACTAGCCATTACTTGAAGTTCATTTTGTGCTTTTTCTACTTCTTCAGGAGGACCTTCGATTTTAATTTTATCTTCTTTTCCAGTGAACTCTACATTCACTTTTGGCATTTCTTGCGTAATACGTTTAATATTAACTCCTTTCCTTCCTATTATATATTTATGAATCCAAACGGGTGCTTTCACCACAGCTGTACGAACGCTATTTGCTTTTTCATATACTTTATTTAGTGCTATAATATTTGGTTAAGAAATGGATTAAAATAAAACAATATTATAATTATTTAAAGGATCATAAGCTTACCTTGACCAAGTTTTTCCTGAGGTCCACGAAGAGTAATAGTTCCTGTAGGAGAATCTGGTGCAGGCATTTCTACACTCACACCAGTTACTTGCAGTATCTCTGCTATTGTACTACCACGTGGACCAATGACATATTTGTGCTGAGATTTTGGAACTTCAACTGATACTATTGCACATCTCTTTTCCTAAATCAGAAATGCGGGTTTAATTCTGAAATACATATAGACCAAATTCTGCTTAATAATAATTTTTATCTAATCATTCATACCATATCTCTATAAATGGCTTCAATTTTTTGTTTTGCTGCTAAAACACCTTCTTTTTCACCAGCAATGGTGATTTCATCTTCTTGAACAGAAGCAGGGGGAATATTAATTCGAGCACCAGTGTCTGCCATCATGGCAATGAGATTCTCATTATGTGCACCATGTATAAATGGATGATATATTTTTGGCACAGATATTCTTTCAAATGCTTTTCTTGACTAATGAAAAAACCATTGTTATATAAAATAATATAACCGTATTATTTTTTCACTACAATTTAAATATAATGTAATTAAAATATAAAATACTCTTACCTGTTCATCTGAAATCACTCTAATTTCATGCTCAGCCTTTTCTATTCCTTCTTTAGTTCCTGTAATAGTTATTGTATCTGACTGATCTTGTACAGATGGAACATTTATCTTTGTTGCAGTTGTTTTTTCTAGATCTTTTAAACGCTGTCCCTGTTTTCCAAGAATCCAACGATGATGATCCTTAGGAATGCTAATCTGTTTGCTTGCCTACAGTAATCAAGTAAAAATTTCAGGTTTTTACAAATTGTTATTCTAATTCCAATATTAAATTTATTTATAATGTGTAACCTGCGTCTGAAATGTTGTTAAAATTCGACGCTTGGCTTCCAACACTTGATTTTGTTTACCAGTTATTAGGAATGTTAGAGACTGATCTTTTGATGTAGCTATTTCAATGATTGTATTTGTCTCTTTCATTATTGTTTTACATGTACGTATGGATTCACGTTCTCCAAATTTGTCACTATGATCAAATTTGCGTTCCTCTCCAGGTACACGAAACATCTAAACAACAAAATAGTAGCAATGAAATATACAACTAGAAAGGAATTATACATGTGTTACAACTAAATAATTTGTACCTGTGTAATAGTTATACGTCCAAGTTGTAAATTATTATTTATAGAGAAAATATTTAATTTTCCTGAACTTGAACTGGCTGACTCAGGAAGAACTGGGAATGTCTCATCATAGGTAGGTGGCTCATAGGCCGTTCCCTCTTCCATTACTGACTGCTGCTGCATGTTGGGGTTGTCCTGTTTCGTGCCAAGTCCTTACAGTAGCACTATAATCAATAATTATTAATATATTTCTTAGATTACACATAAAATGACAAGTAATTTATTGAATAATACTTTAATTCTTAAATTTGAAATACATAAATTAAATAGCACTCAATTCAAAACAAAAGGCAGAAAATTACTTAATCTAATTCATTATCAAATTTATTTACAATATTTATCAACACTTACATTTATATTACATGAAATCACATACAATGGATTGAGAATCATAGTTGTGTAAGTTAAGATTTTAAGAATTTGGATTCAATAGTATATTTTAATTCTTAAAAATATAATAGTAATATAGCATAATTACTAAATCCATAATTTTTCATGACTTACACCATTATGATCCTCAGCTCTCCATATATGTATGTATAATTTCATCACTTAAACTGATCATTTGATAACATTGAACAAATATATAAAGCGTAAATATAAATGAAAAAGAAAATGATGGAAGGAGTATGAAAAAAATATAATATATATATTATTACAGGAATTTAGACGTCGAAAATTTCTTTGTAAAGTTCCCGTTTAATATCCTCTTTTAACATAGATTCTTACTTAATGATTTCGCGGCTGACAAATGTAGTAAGAATTAGTAGATAGCGATAGAAATTCGTGACGATTAATATGTTAAACGGGAAATGGGAAAACGGATTTAAGTTAAATGCCAGCATGTCAATGACCACGGAGTAGTTGAGCTAGTGACCACCATATGGAATGAAGTATTCACTTGACACGTCACAAGATCGCTAACCTTTTCGAAATGAATGCATGTACGTTGCATAGATCAAAAATAATGTTTGCGTATTTCTACATCGAAATAAGAAATGGGTAATCTAAGGCTGTCGTTATATTCAGGTAGAGGAAGACAGGAAGAGGAAAAAGATGAAAGTATATAGGGAGAAAATGAGAGAGAGAGAGACAGAGACAGAGAGTTTCGTATGGGCAGTCACGACATATCGCGAAATACATAATACTTACTCTACCGTAATAAAGAAATCCGGCCAAGTAATAAACGTGTATTACGAAGCCAGTTTATCAGTGATTTGCCTGAAACATTTGGAAATTCACGGATATTAGACACCGAGATGACCACTTAATCTAATTTAATTATCATTGGGCAAGTAATTGTCCACTACTCTCACAAAACGTACGTCTTTCCTTACCGGTAACGCAAAGTGAAATGCGATAAATAGGTACTAGCTGGCTTGCAGAAAGTTACTATAATGCAGAGATGTCAAGCAGCATTCTCATTGCAAACCTTAGAATACAAACAACGCTAGTAAAGTATTCCACAAAAAAATGTTTACACTTTTACACCTCTTTTTATATAAAAACTACGTATCAATACTTAAAACAAATGAAAGAATTTACTTCTTAGGAATTCTGAAGAATAAATACATTCGTATTTTCATACACAGTGCCAAATGTTTAATTTTTATAATGATGAAGTAAAAACTTTTTGTCGTTTAATTATTGTATATGCAGTGGAATTAAAAATAAAAAAATGAGTAAGAATATATTGATAGGAAATATAATCACTAACAATGATTACATTTTAGTACATATATACATATATTTTTTATACCAACATTTTATATTTAAATTTTGTGAAAAGAATATGAATATTCATAATTTTTATATTATTCTATAGCTATTATATTATATGTATATTCCTATCATATTACATTTACGTAAAAAGGAAAAAAAATGTGCCACGTAGAGTCAATATTTAAATTTATTTCTCTCATATTTAACAAACTTACAAAATAAGCGATATATTAAAATATTTCATTAATTTTTTCCTTTATTATTCATAGACTATAATGTTGTAAAAAATTAATGTACTGTTTACTATAAAATAGATTCGAAATGCGATCAGTGAAGAAATATACGGTAAAGAAAATGAATAAGTAATTCGTTTAATTTTACTGGCAATGTACACTGTTATCGTTGATTAAGTTTTATATTTCAAGCGTATCATTATGTAACATGATAGAATAAAGGTGGAACATAGGTCATTCTGCGAATATTATATATGCTTAAATATTTTTCGGAATAACGAACTTCAAGTAAGAAAAAGAAGGAAGAATATGCCTGAAAACATCAATCGCACGGGTCCATTCATAGGAGCAATTGACGAAGGGACGAGTAGCGCTAGATTCTTAGTAAGTAAACTTCATTTGTGTTTAAATTCAAACAATGAAAACAACTGACAGCCAACTGAGATTTCTGAATGGAATTTGAACTCATACAGGCTGTGCTCATGCGGTTGTTTGTCCACAATATTTACTTTTCGATATGTTGTACTATTTTAAACTGAACGATAGTTTTCTATTTAAGAATATTCCATATTAAGATTTTTATTTTAATTTCTGTTAGGTCTGTTTATGAATTTGTAAGTTAAAATTTATAAAATGTTTCGATCGTTGTTTCATTAAATTTTTATTTATAATTATATAAAATTTGTCGTAGCTTTATTTTATGATAAGTAGTAGAGTATATGTAGAAAAATTATGTATAATACAGAAAGCATAGTGCAATGTATTTTTTTTTTAGGTGTTTGATGTCTTACGTAGGAAAGTAATAGCATCACACCAAATTGAAATTAAACAAAAATATCCACAAGAAGGATGGGTGGAACAAGATCCAAAAGAAATCTTAAAAGCTGTTATAGAATGTATCAAAAAGACTATAGAAAAATTAAAAGATATCGGCATGAGTGTGTCAGACATTAAAGCAATTGGGATTACCAATCAACGAGAAACTACTTTAATGTGGGATAAAAATACAGGAGAACCATTACACAATGCAATAGGTAAAGTATGCGGTTTATTATTAAGATATTTTTGTGTTCGTAGCGTACATATTTAAACATATATTATACACATATAAGAGTATTAAAATAAAATTAACATTATTTTTTATAGTATGGCTAGATATTAGAACTACCACAACTTTAGAAGGTATATTAGACAGCGTACCTAATAAAACAAAAAACAAAAATTATTTGAAACCTATTTGTGGCCTTCCAATGTCACCATACTTTAGTGCTCTCAAAATACGTTGGCTTATTGATAATATACCATCTGTTAAACATGCAGTTGATGAAGAAAGATGTGCTTTTGGAACAATTGACACATGGCTTATGTGGGTATGTCTATTTATTTATTTTTATTCATATATTATTACATAATATCACAATAATTGATTCACTCATAATTTATTTATCAATGAAATAAATCATATTTGTGTCATATAGAATCTCACCAAAGGTCAGTTACATATAACTGATGTTTCAAATGCATCTCGCACAATGTTAATGAATATTGAATCATTAAAATGGGATCCTCTGTTATGTCAATTTTTTGGAATTCCACAACACATTCTGCCTGAAATACGATCTAGTGCTGAAGTATATGGAATAGTTTCTAATCCAGAAGTTCTTGCTGGTGTACCTATAGCAGGGGTAAATATTTAAAATGATATATCCAGATATTAATTTTGTTTCAAATTTGATTGATTAAATTAACATATTTTACCTTTACATGTAAGTGTGTAGGTGATCAACAAGGAGCACTTCTTGGTCAATTATGCTTAAGGCCTGGGCAAGCAAAGGCTACTTATGGAACTGGTTGTTTCTTACTTTACAATACTGGAAATGTTGTATGTATTTATTTCTGTCAATCAATATATTGTGTAGTATATGTTTTACTGAAAACTAATTTATTTTATCATTTTAGAAAGTAGATTCGACTCAGGGTCTTATAACAACTATTGCATATAAGATGGGCAAAGAACCAGCAATTTATGCATTGGAAGGCTCAGTAGCTATAGGTGGGGCAGCTTTAACATGGTTACGTGATAACATACAACTATTCGCTAATATTACACAGTCTCAAGACATGGCAGAAAGTGTGAGAAATTCTGGAGACGTATATTTTGTACCTGCATTTTCTGGTTTATACGCACCATATTGGCAACAAGATGCACGAGGGTAAATAGACCGTAATAATAATATTTCAGAAGATCGCTACTCCTATTTTTTGATATTGCAAATTACAAGATGCGTACATTTTCTAGAGTGATTTGTGGCATCACCGAAGATACGCAACAATATCATATCGTCCGGGCAGCATTAGAAGCTGTCTGTTTTCAGACAAGAGATATTTTAGAAGCGATGATTAAAGATTCCGGAACGAAACTAACAACTTTACAAGTTGATGGTGGAATGACAGTAAATAATTTGCTTATGCAACTACAAGCTGATCTAACAGGAATAAATGTTGGTATGTAACATTTTTCATTGATATCATCTTTACCTGCAATGAACATATATATTTCACTTATATTTCAATAATAACATTTTAATAATGCATATAGTGAGACCCAATATGGTAGAAACAACAGCATTAGGAGCAGCTATATTAGCTGGTATTGGAGTAGGTATTGTTGATATCAGCGATGTAGACGCGTCGCAAGTTACAACATTTTCACCAGAAGTTGGAGACGATGGTAATAATTCTTTTGAATAAAAGAATAGAATGCAAAGAGAATAAGTTAATAATAATTTTATATATTTACATTTCAGAAAGAGATTTAAGGTATTCTAAGTGGAAAATGGCTGTTGAAAGATCTATGAAATGGGATTGTTCTACCACTTTAATAAACAATTAAAATAAAATAGTATTACTGTAAATAATAAAAAGGATAGTACAAAATTTAATGATATTTAAATCAAGGAGTACATAATAAATAAATACTATCTTGTTCGAATCAGGATACATGTATATAGACTTGATTAAATATTGCGGAATGTTTAAATCTAATATGCTACATTAAATATGGACACAACAACCTGGAAGATAATAGAAATGGAGGGTCCAATATTAAAGTTATATATATCTTGTTCCAGATCCGAAATATATATATACATATTACGTATATAAAATAGCCAAAATTATACATAAGTTGTGTGTTCATCGATGAAGTATTATGTATATTTTGTTAATGAATATATTGGTTGAATGTGTTATTATTATTTGTTATTGAAAAAAACTTTTCTTTTGTGAATAATTGTTATGTGTTTATATATCTTTAATCATATCTATAACTCTTACAAATAAAGTGCATACTTATACAACTTATATATCTGCATAATTTAACCACTACAAATTGATTATTGATAAATTAACATACTTGTAATTAAATATTGGGAAAGTACATTTTAAGCGATCACGAAAAAACATATTGTTGAAATTTGAGATTATTCATTTTGTAATAATCCTATATGTAATAATAATATATATATGTATGTAATAATAATATATATGTAATAATTCTAATGATAATATTATATAAAATTTTATTTTTTAGAAATTTTTCCAAGAGTTCCGTATTGAAGATTTTTTGTAGTTCCATATTGCCGTAATCCAGTACCACGAGTTTTAAATATTCTTTTTTTCACCGTTGAATTATTTTTATCCTATTTGTATAAAATAATATCTTAATTTTATTAATCGGATATAAAATATATGAAATTTCAAAGAAAACTTATCTGAAAACATTACTTCATTTTTTTTCTCCTGCTGTTTCTTTATTTTTATATTCGATTGCGTTATATTTTTATCTTGAGAGAAATTAGAACAGTTTTCAGTATAATCAATCTATAAAAATAGTATTATTTTTGCTTTATCTTGTATTATTAAAAAGAGTAATATTAAACAATAAATTTCACCTTTGTTGGAGAATTTAACTGGAATCGAAGTTTCCTATTTTGTGACAATACCTATAATTATATAAATTCAATATAAATTCATTTATATACACAAAGTTAACATGTTATATGTATAACTTACAGTTTGTGATTCATTGTTAACTTCTATATCACTAAAGTTATATATATCTTGTTCCAGATCCGACATTTCGTTTTTATCTTTAGATGTAGTTTTCGACCTATCTACATTTTCTTGGTCTTGAAATTGTTGCTCTTTCATTTCACGAACTTGACTTGTTTGCGTTTGGCTTTCTATTTCTTTAATTCTTGTTTCAATTACATTGTCGTTAGATTCTACTAGTGGTTGCATTCTTGATCCCAAGTTTTCTTGCAGTTTGTTACGATTTGCTACTGTACATTGATCAGAATTTGTTTGTGTATTTTGATTATCTTTGTTCATTTTATTTAAAGCTTCATTTAATTTTAAAAAGGCACAATGTTGTGTAGTTACTGTTTTCGTCATTTCTGTTAATTTAACATCATATTTTTGTTTTAAGGATGTTATTTCTGCCTCGTGTTTCTCTTTTAATAAGTCATAAGCGTGCTCCAATTCCTATATACAAGAAATGAATTTGAATGACTATTTGTAAATTTACAATTTTTAGTTATTTCTTAAAATTATACCTGTATTTTTGAATGCTTCTCTAAAATCATTCGTTCTTTTTCTCTTTCTAAGAATTCAATTTTTCTATTCAATTCTGCTATCTTATGTTCGTTATCGCGTTTCATAATATGCAAAGACTGCTCAAGATTTAAATTACGAACTTGTATCTCCTTTAATTCATTTTCTACATTTATGAAATCATTTTGCACGTTACGGTATTTATTGTCAATTATCTCAAGATCTTGAGCTAAACTAGATTCTAGTTCTTGTCTCGTATTTAAATTTTCTCGTAATTTCTCAACCTATTGTGGGGTGTAGAATATATTTATTATATATAAAAAAATATTTAAAAGAAATCATAAGATCACTATACTTCTTCTGTTCTCAATTGCAATTGTTTTGATAGTTCTCCTTCCTTTCCGAATGACGTTTCATATTTTGAACTTAATTCTGTGTTGCGATAAAGCAAATCTCCGATTTTATTTCTGTCACAAAACCAATAAAGTAACAGAGTTTAAAATATGTATTTAATTAATCTAAATCCGCAAAACGCTTACTTGTATGTAGAGATTTCCTCCTGCAATTTTACAATTTTATCGTCTTTTTCAGCTAACGCGGTACTTAGGTCTTGTTTTTCTTCCGTAATCTTCTGTAATTGCACTTGCAGTTCTTGATTCATCGACGTGAGATTTTCTTGCTTCTGGAATCATAATCGCTTACAATATTTCACACGTTTATTACATCTATGATAACAATGGTGATAAAACAAGTAAAATATTTTCCTTCCTTCGGAGGAGACAAGATTGTACACGTCTTTCTACTCAAAATAGGAAAATTAAAGTAAAAAGGAAGAAAAATGTAGAGATCAAAAATATTATATTATATTATATTCTGACCTTAATTAATTCTAATTTTTCTTCTGTATGAACATTGTGCAAATAATTTTTTTCTGAAATTGATTTATCCTTCATATCTTCGAATTGTTTTTTCAATTCGGTCTCAGCAATCATCATTCCGTGCATCCTAATAATGAATTAGACAAAAGTTGATCATTACTTATATAATAAGTCATTCATACATTTTTCCCAAGTACCTTTTCTCTTGATCCTTTAGTTTGTTTTCAATTGTACTAACAATATTTTTCTGTGCATCATCTATATAAAAACATATTAACCAAAATTAAAACAAATATATTTAAACAAAGTTTCTAGTGAAATTTACATATCTATGTACCTTTCAATTTCATAGTACTTAATTCCTGTTGTAGCTTCTTCACCGTTGATTGTTGCGTAATAATGACATCGTTATATAACTTTGATAAATTATCCTTGTGCTGTTGAAACCCCTTCAGGCTCTCCGATATTTCATCATAATAATTAGTAATTGATTCCCAATCGCTGTTCAATCTAGGCATTAATACTTTTATAGCAAGCATTCTTTAACTGCAAGGAATGTATAAATAATCTATGACAAATATGTTACTGTTGCAAAATGTCCTCTTTAGCTCGCAGCTCGGCTTCGTGAGATGCAGAAAGTGAAGATATAGTTTCTTCAGCACTCTGCAGCTTCTTCTGCAACTTCTGAATTTTCCGTTCTTCAATTCCATACATTCGCCTCATTTCTTCCATGATGGAATTTTCTTGTGTCTGTTTATTTAACATTTGTTCAATAATCAAACTTTATTCGATATTTTTTAATAATGACTTTTTAGTAGAATAAAAGACAATAGAACAATCTTGAAAGTAATATCGCCCGTTTAATAAGTCTCCATTGTTTTATAATATTTTTAGATTATAAACTTGTTTTCTTTTTGAATTTTGTATGTTGTTTCATTGTCTTTAGATGCTTAATATAAATTCATGAATAAAGAATGGACGATAGAACAAAAATTATAGTCACTACTGTTTGGGGCAATGCTGTTCGGACACCCGTAAGTTTGTACCACTGTCCTATTAAGGTATTGACGAATTTTCCGCTTGGAGATGTTTTCTGAATCTTTTCGAGGCTCTCCTTATGAGGTGACGGAATCTTTCGCTTTGTGCATTCTAAGTGCAATTTCACATCTTTTCTAAAAGATCCTACGGTAAAATATTTCATACATTTAGTATTTAACTAAAATGATTTATGTTACTTTTATATAATATTATGAATAGACCACGGATAATTGTGCAAATTTATATTTTTATAAATTAGGCTAAACGAATAGTGCTTAAACAAAGACTTGATTCATCTATTAAAAATTACAACGAGTATTCTACTTTGAACATTTTACATATATTATGTATTTTGTATATCTTCGTACCTTTATATTTCCTATAAATGCGTAAAAGTCTAACTGTAAATTTATTATAATGAAAATATTATACCGCTACTTTGAGGAGTTTTCGGATGTCTATTTGGGCTATTTTGAGGAGTAGAGTGAATCCTACGTTTAACTTCCGATAGTATATCTTTCCTTTCAGATCCTACAAAGCAATTACAACTTCACTCATTGTTCACAAGTCGAAATATAGATAGATAAAGCTTACCAGCATCTCGTGGCGTTCTTTGTAAATTTTTTGGAGTTATGTTGCAAGATGCGAATTCGAATTTGCGATTATCTTCCTCTTGCTGCATCTTTTGCATTTATTGCGATATAGAACGTAAACAAAAACTAACCGACAATGTGACAAACTTTACGTATTAACAATAGAATTCCTGTAATAATGATATTATATATATCATTAAATTAAAATAATTATATTATATAAAATTGTTTATCTATATGGAGATAAATATTTCTATCAATAAAATTATTTTTCCGTAAAGTGATTGTAAAAAATATGGCAAATTTTTTCTAAAAATAGATATGAAATAACAAACGGTTGTAGGAACGGCCCTATAAGTAGGCTGATTAATTTCGGACTTTACTACGTAAGTAAGTACAAGCACTATCGATATCCTGTGCATTAAACTTTAATAGATATTATATGAAACACTAACATTTATTAATAACATAAAGTAAAACATTATATGTATACATGTAATTTGATCGTGTTTTCTAGAGGAAGAAAAATTATTTAAGAACACACTTTTTAAAAATAATCTTTTCTCTATTTGTATAGTTTAAATAGTAAAAGTTGTAAATGCAAAAATTATTTTAACTTTTAGGTCTATGACAAAATATGTACTAATAAATTCGCAAAAAAATCTTAATTTTTATGTAATTGAACAATACAAAAATTAACATTCGTAATTTTATTAATTAATCTTATACATTTATATCATATCATTTATATTTTCTTCTAAATGCATAAAGCTAATAAACTCTGAAAATACACGAAATTCAAGTAATAAACAATTTAAATATCAAAGCTAACAAATATGCATATACTGTTTCCTTATTCTTCATTTATACCGCTTATATCATTTATTTCAACATCTCAATTGTAAGTAAAATATTACCTGTCTTTCTATTTTTATATTCATCATAATCCTGTTCAATTAGTTACTGAACGCACGTGTTACAGTCGGTACATATATCAATAAAAATTTTATGATATACAAGCTTAATCATCGAACATTCGAATGAGTAACCATGCGTTAAATCGAATGCGCATCTTTATGGTCCATGTAACAATAGCCCCTTAATAATCGACCACGTGTCAGGACTAGGTCTTGTCAGTTAACAAGGAAAAGTTTATACCAGGAGTTCTTTAATAATGTATATCTAATATTGTAGTATTAGTGATTAATATATTAGATAACAATAATTTTTCAACAACTTCTTGAAATTTGTTTTTTAAAATGAGTCTCTGATGTTAGCTATATGTAAAATGAATAGATATGTCAAAAGAAGGGAGATACTTGCGACTCCCTAGAAATATTTCCTAGAAATATTATTTCTGTCTCTTACTATTAGTCAATAAATCATTCCTGTGTATATACATTTTTTTCATATCATTTATTTTGACTTGATAATCTCTTCCTTGCTAGGTGATCACATTTGAAGTATAAGAAAAAATTGAGGAATGTCCATTTTTCATGATTTTCCATTTTATAAGACATTTTTGTTTGTGAGAACTGGGACTGTGAAACTATCACATCATCAATGATTATAATGTTCAAAATATCTCTACAAGATAGCTCATTAAGGATTTAACACATTTGTTAAAAAGAGCGAATATGCATTCTTTAGCGGAACAAAACATAGATAAAAATAAATATTAATCCTTCACTAATCATTTTTTTTATTCATTAAATGTTGTTCTTTTTCTAGTATGCTAACTAAAATATTATAATTTAATTTTTTCAATGAAGATATTTTGCGATATTTCTTGTTTTCTCTCTTACTTCTCTTACTCTTCATTTCATTCTAACCTGTGGTCAACGACCAGGATAGTTTTATAACTCGTATACAATACCTATTATTTAAAACATTTATAGAACATTTATATCTTCCTTATTTATACATATCATTATACCAACAGACAAAGCTAAATTTCAAAACAAGTCCAATATATTATAAAATAACTGTTTTATAAATATACATAGGAAAATATTGAGAACTAAAGTATTGACTACTTACTTATTCATACATATCATTACATCAATAGATAAAGTTAAATTTCAAGACATTTCTGATATATTATAAAATAATTTCTCATAAACGTAACAGAAAAATGTTTGAGGCTAAAATATTGAAAAAGAAATGTATGACAGCAGAGTGTTTGCTGAAACACATTGGCGCGGTAAATCAATGGCGCAGCTCCATAGCGCATGTGAGATTTCACGGAGTCTGAGGTATTACTGGTTGGAAGGGGCTAAATATCTCTCCCTTCTCACGGGGATGCTTGCGAAAGGAAGTCAAGCCAGTATACGTCCCGCGGCAGCCTAATATACAAGCGGAGCGGTGACAGGTGAGTCAGGGGCACTTTTTGTCAAGCAAAAAAATCATAACGTCGAGATGAAGGAACACGAGACAACGGGTGCTTGTCAGAAGAAACCGACGAAACTGCGTAACCTCATCTACAAAACCGAGGCTTTTGACTCTCTACATGCTGGAAATGCGGAGGTACATATAACGAAAGACTTTACAAGCATAAATAATTTTTATTTCCGTTTTTTTCTTTTCATTCCCTTATGCTTATTTAATTTTTTATTTGCATGTTTTGTAGGTTACTTTCTTTTATGTATATATCTTGGGGAATTTTTTATTTGGAAAATTCGGGCTATATTTGACGTTGGAAATTGCACGGTAGCGAATAGCGTGAGAGTTCAAATAAGACTGCGAGTGTGGGCGAATTTGTAACAGAGCGAGTCAATACTATCGAAAAACGAGAGTTCGGTGGTCCACTAGTTGCGCGGATATATGTATACTTACATTCGTTCATGAGTACTAGAACACTTACTGGAGAATAAGGAAAACTCTGACAGACTATTAGTAATCTATTAATCCTCGTTTGGAACTTCGTTAGACTGTAACGAATTCATATTTTTTCGACTTCAAGTTTCATATAATAAATTTAAATGTTATTTTTATTTATATTCATCATATGTCTTAGTTACTGTTTTAGGTACTATTTAGATGTTCATGTTACTAGGTTTTTGATTATATTATAATTATATTAATAACAGTTATATGTAATATTATAGACATATATGTATATATAGAATTATTATTATAGTTAATATTATATATATATATAATTGAAAATGATTTCATAAGTTATTTTTTTAACTATTGAATTCGTCAAAGTTTTTTCTATGTGTTTTAGACCAAAGAATTGCATAGATGGCAGAAATAAAACTTTTACGAATAGTTTTCTTCTACAATTTCTCTATAATTTTCTCTCTACAATCTTTTTATGTTTTTTAGATAATAATGTTATTCTATACAAATACAAAATTCTAACTGATTAATTATTTCTCTAACAATCTAAATTAATTATTACAATGTACAAAATTAGCAAATGTCCTAATATTTATGAACCGAAGTATATGTAATGTAATTATGCTGCTCGAAACAGTCGGGAGATTGAGTTTTGAAATAATTGAAATAAATGAAACATAATATTTTTCTCGGCGGTCCAATTTATATGAAACTGGTAAAAGTAATAAATAACTAATTAGAAATTAAATTGATTTGAATATACGATGCGATTAGTGTAATAATAATAATAATCTGATTTAGACGTTAAGTTGTTATTTTAATTAATAATACTCTTTTTTTTATTACTTATAACGACCTAAGTAAACGATTAAAAAAACTTCAAATTTTTGGAAAAAATTTAATACCTACTTAATTTTGTTACTTTCTTCAGAAAACATTGTGCTCTGGTCAAGTATGTCTCGGTAGCGTTATGCAACTACCGATTCATGGGACAGAAGCCCGTTCGAGAGAAGAGACCCTTGTGCATGCGAAAGATTTTCTCGAACAATATTTTTCTTCCATCAGAAGGTACAATGCATTCAAAACATGTTTTATATTTCTATGATATTTTATAGCATATTTTATGCGATGACATTTATGATATTCAAGTTGTTAAGTAATATTTTTCCTTTAAAAAATAGATTAAACAGCGAAGCACATCGTATTCGTTGGGAAAGCGTGCAAAAGGAAGTTATGGTTACTAGCACTTATCAATTAACTGAAACTGAATTAGTTTTCGGAGCGAAACTAGCGTGGCGTAATGCCACAAGATGCATCGGTCGTATTCAATGGTCTAAATTGCAAGTACGTAACGATATGTGTCAATATGTCCTGTCAATAAAAACTTATGTTTGAAGAACTAAAGATATAGTCAGTATAAGTTTAGGAAACTTCTTCTATCAAGTTCAAGATCGTTTCTACTAATACAAAGCTGAATATATAATAATTAAAGATATAGAACCTGGGAGTAAATAGAGAATTACAACTAGATATCGGATTTTTATGTATTTATGGAAAATTTAAAGGTACAAAAATATACAGAATACGCATAATTTATAAAGTTAAAAATAAGTAAAAATATATCAAAATACCTAAACTATCCAAAATATTTAAATAGTTATAGTATTTAATGAATTAAATAGTCGTCTATTCAGAATCCATTTTTCAATTATATCCATAAAAATATGTATTTGCATCTTCTCTACATTATCCAATTTGTCTCAATTCACGGATAAAATTAATAACAGACTAGAATGATATTCCATGAATTCTCATATATATGTAGATATTCATTTATTATAGGTGTTTGATTGTCGTTACGTTACGACTACCAGCGGCATGTTTGAAGCTCTGTGCAATCACATTAAGTACAGTACGAACAAAGGAAACATTAGGTAATTCAATTGAAAAAATTTTCCATGGAATACGTACTATTTACTTTTTATTATTTTTAGGTCTGCAATAACTATATTTCCGCAACGTACAGATGGAAAACACGATTATAGAGTGTGGAATCAACAATTAATAAGTTATGCGGGATATAAAAATCCAGACGGTACCATAATTGGTGATCCTGCAAACGTTGAGTTCACCGAAGTAAGCTGATTAATTCCAATTGTCTTTTTTATTTCTAATTTAAAATTATCAGTCAACTTATTGTTTTTACAGCTATGCATGAAACTAGGTTGGAGAAGTGCACGCACTCGTTTCGACATATTGCCGTTAGTATTGTCAGCAAACGGCCATGATCCTGATTATTTCGATATTCCAAGCGAACTTGTTCTTGAAGTACCTCTTAGTCATCCAACGTGAGTATTTTTGTTCGTTATTAATGTATCTTTGTAAAATTTATTAATGTCAAATAATTTTTGCTTGTTCTATTCTAGATACGATTGGTTTGAGAAATTAGAATTAAAATGGTTCGCGGTTCCTGCCGTATCTGGAATGGTATTCGATTGCGGAGGTTTGGAGTTTACAGCCGCACCATTCAATGGGTGGTACATGAGCACTGAAATTGGGTCGAGGGATTTATGCGATGTTCAACGATATAATTTACTAGAAGTACATATTTTACGGAATTTTAATATTCATTCTTCTAGACAAATGTACTAAAATAAATTTTATTTTTAGACAATTGCAACTCATATGGGATTAGATACAAGAACATCTACTTCATTATGGAAAGACAAAGCCATGATAGAAGCTAATGTTGCTGTTTTATATAGTTTTCAAGTATGTATATATAAATTATCGATAATAATATTCAACATTTTTTATAAAAATTAATAATAAATTTTTGCAATATTTTAGATGAAAAATGTAACAATTGTGGATCACCATACCGCTTCGGAATCTTTCATGAAACATTACGAAAATGAAATGCGATTAAGAAATGGATGTCCAGCCGATTGGCTCTGGATCGTACCACCGATATCAGGATCAGCTACACCTGTGTTTCATCAGGAGATGGCCCTGTATTATCTGAAGCCATCGTATGATGCTCAGGTTTGTATTGAATAAGTTATTTAACGTTTCTATTGTATACTTATTATATTTCTTTACTGTAAAATAATAGGAACCTGCTTGGAAGACACATGTTTGGAAAAAGGGTCGGGATAAAAAATCAACATCTAAAAAGCCAAGGCGAAAGTTTCATTTTAAGCAAATTGCAAGAGCAGTAAAATTTACGTCTAAGTTATTTGGAAGAGCTTTATCTCGAAGAATAAAAGCTACAGTATTATTTGCTACGGAAACTGGCACCTCACAGATGTACGCTGAGAAACTTAGCGAATTATTAGGACATGCTTTTCACTCCCAGGTATTCATTATTTAATTAAATATCACAAAACTTTCAATTTCAGTAATTTCATTTTAAAGAAATAACGTCTGAAAAATACTTGAAGCTATCAATTTTAGGTACTCTGTATGTCAGATTATGATATCAGTAATATAGAACACGAAGCTTTATTACTGGTTATAACATCCACCTTTGGGAACGGTGATCCCCCAGAAAATGGCGAAGTAAATTTATATCTTTGTATACAAAAATTGAAACAAATTATGGTTTCATATATATTTTATCTTCTAGGCTTTCGCACAAAATTTGTACGCAATGAAAATGAATGAAACATACATTAATAGTGGCAATAAGATAAGGTATTTATACACTTAAAATAATAAAATGATGAAATTCTTAAATTGAATCACAATGATTTATACCGTAATTTCAGCCTAGCGACCTCAAAATCGTTCATTAAAGCCAATAGTCAGACAGAAGTAAGCAATTCGAAGAAATTAGATAGACTGGATTCACTTCGTGGTTCTACCACAGATTCTCAAACGGAAGACACTTTTGGTCCTTTGAGCAACGTCAGGTATAGATATTTATTTAAAATTAACTTATAAATGTGAAACGAAGCTTATATTCCCTTTCATAGATTTGCTGTTTTCGCATTGGGATCATCAGCATATCCAAATTTTTGCGCATTTGGTCGCTATGTGGATAACTTGTTAGGCGAATTAGGCGGAGAACGACTGTTGAAATTGGCACAAGGAGATGAAATGTGTGGACAGGAACAAACGTTTCGGAAATGGGCAGCCGATACTTTCGCTGTTTGTGTCTTATTACTATAATTTTTTATATATTATTATGCAACAATTTTTAAGCATTCCTCATAATAATTCCAGGTTGCGTGTGAAACTTTCTGCTTAGATGACGACGATACTTTACTTGAAGTTGCTTTATCTTTAGGCTCAGAAGCTTTGTCGGCAGCTACGGTTCGGTTTGTAGAAGCTGAACCACAACTAATTGGAAAAGGTATATTATCCATAATTGTTTATAAATTATAAACTTTATAATTGTAATATTTCAGCTTTAAGCAAATGTCACAATAGAAACGTGACTACTTGTAATATGTTCCGAAAAACAAATTTAAGCGGTGATTCATCGAGGTAATGATATATTTTAAATAATAATTTTATAATTATATAATGAACTTTGACTTTACAATTTTGTCTTTTATAGTGGAACTACATTGCTTCTGGAACTCGATGATATAGCAGGTATGGAAATACAATATAAGCCTGGTGATCATTTGGGAGTTTTCGCATGTAATAGATCAGAATTAGTAGAAGCAATATTAGAACGAGTACAAACTCCCTTTGATCCAAATACACCGATTGAATTGCAAATACAGAAGCAGTCCCACACACCGAATGGTTAGCATTAACATTATTGAAAATATTAAGTCTCGTAATTGTTCAGTAATAATAAATTTCTTTTTCTTTGTTACATAGGAATCGTGAAAACATGGATGGCACATGATAGATATCTTCCTAATTCCTTGAGAATATTATTGAAAAGATTTTTAGATATCACGATACCACCAACACCAAACCTTCTTAGATACTTTGCGTCGATTGCTACAAATCCAAAAGAACAAGCTCAACTCAACCTTTTAGCTTCTGTAAATATTATATTAATCTTCAATTTGAAAAAATTTAATTACCGAGAGCATGAAAAAATCTGGAAAATCTTTTCTTCTTTTTAAATATAGGATCCAGCAGCATATGAGGATTGGAGACATTGGAAGTTCCCCAATTTAGTAGAAGTATTAGATGAATTTCCATCTGTGAAACCTTTTGCGCCCTTATTATTACTTCATTTAACTCCTTTACAACCGAGATTTTATAGTATTTCTTCTTCTCCGGATGTACATCAAGGACAAATACATCTTACCGTCGCTGTTGTACAATATAAAACACAAGGTATCTAATTTTACATACAGTCCCTGAATTATCTAGAGATCTTATTTTGCTTAAAAATATAATTATTTGTAAAAAAATTAGGCGGTTCTGGGCCGGTTCATTATGGAGTTTGTTCTAATTATCTACGTGAAATATCAGATGGAGAACCTTTATATGTATTTGTACGTAGGTAAGTTCGTATTTGTAAAATCAATTTTTATTAATATAATTTTAGCAGATATAGTAAAATATGATATATTTCTTTTTGCATTTAGTGCACCGAACTTTTATATGCCAATCGAACCAAAAGCGCCAATGATACTAGTTGGTCCAGGAACTGGAATTGCTCCCTTCCGTGGTTTCTGGCATCATCGCCTTGCACAAATGAAATACCAACCAGGTACCATAGTTTATGACATATTATAATATTCTTAAAATAAATATGGAATAAAAAATTTGTAGATCTTGAGTACGGAAATGTCTGGTTATTTTTTGGTTGTCGTCAAAGAAGCTTAGATCTGTACAGACAAGAAAAAGAAGAAATGGTAAAGATTGGCGTTTTAGATAAGGTTTTCTTAGCTCTTTCGCGAGAACCTGGATTGAAAAAGGTTAAAATTTAAAATATTTTTTAAACAATTTGTAACATTACTTTGTAATATTTGAAATATTATAGTTATATTAATTTTAACAGACATACGTACAAGATTTAATTCAAGCAGAAGCTTCACAAATTTATGACATGTTAGTATACGAAGGAGGTCATTTTTATGTTTGTGGCGATTGTACAATGGCAGAAGATGTTTATCAAACTTTGAAACATATTATACAGACTCATGGTGAAATGACTGATAAACAGGTCGAGGCGTATATGTTATCATTACGCGTAAGTCATATCACAATTTTATTACTAAATATTCGATTTCAATTACTTATATAATTGTTTTTTAGGATGAAAATCGTTATCACGAAGACATATTTGGTATTACTTTAAGAACAGCAGAAGTACATAATCGATCGAGAGAAACAGCAAGAAATAGAATGGCTGCAGAGCCTTAAATCTTATTGTGATGTACATGTAACCGTGAAAAATTTTCAACAATTTTGTAGATAGTTTTCAATTATGCATATCATGCATTCTTATGCAAAAATTAAATGGAAAAATATTAAGATGTCCTTATTCTCTAACATGTCGTACCGTTACATAATTTACTATAGTTTTATGATAATTATAAATATTATAATGTACAAGTTTCTAGTATTATATGCGTGTATATTTTTGATGGTACTACAAACTACTTAGATTTAAATTAAATAATAGCAAGATTAGTATATCTTTGTTTTTTAGTAAAAAGAGTAAAAATACATATCTAAATAACATCTTGCTCATTGTGAAATTAATCAATGTTTCAACAAATTCATATTAACAATAATGCGTTATTAGAAAGATATAAAACGTGCAATATAAAGTACTGAATATATTCTATTGCATTCATTTAATGAGTTTTAATATATTATGTTTCACCTCCATATTTATATAAAAGTCAATAGTTGAAGTACATACAAATAAAATCATTTATATTAGAAGAAATTTTTATTTACAGTAAACCACATTCGATGTTTATGAAAAATTTGACTTCAACTATATATTATTTTATTAAATAATTTAAATTAACTATATTTACTCGTTTTCATTTAATCAAACATATTTTCATATTTAATTATAATGAACGAAAAGTACATATGATTGACTAATTCCATTTTCATTTTTCACTTATACAGCAGCATCAATGCCAGGTTTTTGTTTCTCACTAATATTGGCTAATAATTTCTTTATTTCTGCAATAGCTTTGCCAGGATTCAGACCCTTTAAAAAAAACATATTAATTTTACGCTGAAGAATTATATTTTTTAGGTCATTTAAAATTACCTTTGGACAAGTACGAGTACAATTCATAATAGTGTGACAACGATATACTGAAAATGGGTCTCGCATCTTTTCGAGACGTTCCTTTGCTTTGGTATCACGTGAATCAATAATCCACCTGTAAGCCTGCATAAGCACAGCAGGTCCTAAGTACTTATCACCATTCCACCAATATGATGGACAAGAGGTACTACAGCAAGCACATAAGATGCATTCATAGAGACCATCCTATATCACAAAAAATTATATTTTATTGCATTATTACTAATTACTACACATTATTGCATTACAATAAGAAATATAAAATTCCATTAATGATTATAATATTTAATTACCAATTTTTTACGGTCTTCAACACTCTGCAAATATTGCTTTGAACCACTTTTCTGTCCATCACCACGTTGCAACCATGGTTGTATACTTTTATATTGGTTATAAAAGTTATTTAGATCTGGTACTAAGTCTTTTACGATATACATATGTGGTAGGGGATAAATCTTACTAGTTGAATTTGTGTCAGTATCAATTTTGCTAAAATAACACCAATCAGGATTTATATTTTAAATCTAACTTTGTGTTATTATTGAAAATTTTTCAATAAAGGTAATTAGTATATACCTTATACATGCTAATGTATTTGTACCACCAATGTTCATAGCACAAGAACCACAAATGCCTTCACGGCAAGAACGACGGAAAGTTAAAGTTGGGTCAATTTCATTTTTAATTTTAATTAATGCATCCAATATCATAGGACCACAGCTATAACAGAGTTTGCATTAAAATAATACAGAATCATAAAAAAGATTTTTAAATAAACTTACGTGTTTAGATCCACTTTATATTCTTGCATATATGGCTTTTCATCTGGCTTATCTGGATTCCAACGATACACAGCAAAAGTTTTTAATTTGGCTGCAGCATTTTGATTTGCAGAAATATGAAATCTCCTAACCTAAATCAATAAGGACTAATATAATAATGAATTTAAATAAAAATAGCTAGTTAATATGAATTATAGTATAAAATAGTGTTATCTTTTTTTATTTAATTAGATAGATGTATTTAATCTTATACTATTGATTACGTGCCAATTACAGTTACGAAATTTTCTCACAAATATAATAATACATTTAACGGAATATTTATTTAATTGAATACATTCTATTTGAATATTTGTCAATAAAGAATTTATTGACAATAAAAAATTATTTATTAATAAAATAAGAAACTAGAATTATATATTGATAGTTTGTCCAATTATTACACTAAATTAAATAAAAAATAAAATAATGGTTCGGACAAAAGCATCGCGTAACATTATTTAATTAATTGTTTTTCACATTGTTGTGACATTGTTCTCAATGTTTAAGTATAAATGTCAAAATATATAAACGAAAAAAACAATGGAATTGACATCGGTGATGCGATAGATTAAAGTTAGGTTTTATTGTAGGTTTGCACAACACTGCAATATAAGAAGAAAAAGAATCTATAACTAAGGAAGCGTGATTATTTAATTATCAATATGAGTTTTACTAATACTTACTTGCCGAAGTGCATTTTTGTAAGCCTGCGGTGTAATACCAGCCATTTTTTAAAAATAAATTAGGATGAAGACGTTTGCGGTACCTGTGTTATGTAAGCTACGCACGTGAGGATGTACCAACCTTTCTGTGATCTTTGCTTGGATAGAATGTGTTTTAACCCACTGTCAAATTTCATATCAATGTCAATGACACGCAGGAAGTTACTCAATAGAATTGCTTAAAATTAAAAAAATTTTATTTGTTGATAGTATCTGCATTATACAACTCCCAAATATATTTTGTGTAGTATAATTAATATACTAGATTAAAATATGGATTCATTTTATTATATAAACTAAATTTGTTATACATTATATACTACTCATTGACATTTAATTATAAATATTATCTATTATTTTTAAATGTATCTATATGCTTCTTATCAGTTTTTTATGTAGTTCTATTTTGAATAATTCAAAGAATTTATTCGTACATTTAAACATGGATAATATAAAATATATCTTAATTGGATGAAATGCTTAAAATTAGACAAAAACCAACGAAATGTATTTGTAAAAATTGATAACATCCAAAGTTTTCGCATGCATATATAAAAATATGATGTATACATGCTTGTGTATACAAATTTTATTAATGTTTGTTATACGCAGTGGAATTGTTAACTTGTGCCATAATGTATAGGTAATATATTTTTTGTATCTATTTATTTTAAATACTCCATTCAGTATAATTTTATGCTTATTGTCTAGGTTATGTTTCATATATGTACTCTATTTCATAAATTACCATTATTAAGATAATTTCTTAAAATAATCGTAGATACTAAACTATGTAATACATATTAAATATAATAATCATCTTTAAACCTTTAAAAAAAGGAAATTTATTATATGAAACAAATTATTATAATACATAACCTAAATAATATTTGTACATTTCACTTGCAAGCGTTCCTAAATATTTCGATAAATGTTATATTTTTAGAAATTTAAACAATAGTCACTATCATTTCATTCGCATATATATTTTCTCATAATTTTAAAGCTTTCCTTTTAATAATATTATGTAAGCAACAATGTGTTGTAATTGTTAAAATAAAATATAGAATTTGTTTTTATGATTAAAGAATAATAAAATAATATTTTTTTTCGGTTAACCATTTAAATGCATAATCAAGAGATTTTTTTTAATTTTGTAATTAATTCCTATGATAAAAGTATCAATGTCATTTTCAGATCAATTTTATTGCTTGAAAATGCTGTTCTTCAAAATAAGCAAAATTTTAACAAACAATATATAGGAAGAATATATATGATTGCGAGAACAAAAGAATATGAAGGTCGTAAATTAGTAGGGTGAGTTTCCTCAGTTTAAGAATTGTCAATTTTAAATTGATCGGTACCTCATGAAGGAACAAAAAATATCATGACAAGTTTTTTATATACGCAGGTTCTCAATGGAACAAATATATGATGTCGTAGCTGATGTGCAAAATTATAAAGATTTTGTACCATTTTGTAAAAAGTCCGAAGTTATATTCAAAAGTGATGATATACTCAAAGCTAACTTAGTAATAGGATTTCCACCTATAAATGAAAGCTATACATCAAAAGTGACGACAATGCGGCCGCGTTTCGTAAAAGCTGAATGCTCAGATGGTAGATTATTTAATCATTTAAATACATTATGGCTTTTCAGTCCAGGATTAAAAAATAATGCACAAACTTGCGTCATTGATTTTTCTTTGTCGTTTGAATTTAAATCACTAATTCATTCGCATTTGTCGAATCTATTTTTTAACGAAATCGTGAGACAAATGGAAAATGCTTTCCTTGATGAAGCTAAACGTAGATATGGAAAGCCATGTATTAAAACAGTACGATTAGAAAGATGATATAGAATAATATTAAACTAATAAATAATTAATGACAATATTGTATAATTTATAAATAAAAGCACTTCTTAAACGTTTTCGTTTTTCTGATTTTTCTCAAGTTTGTATAAATTATAATATTAATTACAATTCTTCTACTTTTAAGAAACTACTTACACTTGAAATAATATATATATTGCAAATATTTAACATCTAATTATAAAATTATTGCGAGTTATTTTTTAAATATAATAACTTTTTTATGTTGTTACGGATATTACAAAAGATTAAATATTTGAAAAACAAAAATAAAGTATTATTAACTGATTAAGATAACTGAAACTTATCGACGATACGTTTTTCGATTTCATTCTTTGATGTTTAAGATATTAAATACGTGACTTCACAATGGCGTCAGATTGAATCATTGCCAGTGTATCTATGTAACTCAAGATATGTATAAGTGTACGTATTTTTAAATGTTTAATGGGATAGTGTATCTTTATCATTAGTAAACAAACACAATTATTGATTTTAGGTATTAGTACTATACATGTCTTCGTAATCACGTAAATTTGATTTAAAATATTGTGAAGGAAAGGGAATATTCGTTTTTGTAAAAATGTGTACGGTGCTTGCAACTTTAACTAGTCAAACAGTATTTATCCCACGGGAAATTATGTATTTTAGTAGAAATATATCGCGATTTTATCATAGTCGACAAAAATTGTGTTGCGTAAATAATTTTCTATTAGGAAAGCATTCTTTATTTTCGTTTCTTGTTGATACGTGGAGTATACCGAGGACATGCTATAGCGCGGGAAGCAAAATAAATTTTACTGAATCCTTAACGAAGGAAAAGGCGAAAAAAATAGCCTCTAAGCTTACCTCAGAAGAACGAGATCTTTTTTTAAAAGTTCTTGAAGAATGTAAATCGGAAGAGGATAGAGCTGGATATCAACGTAATTATTTTTTCTACAGATTATCATTAGACTGTGGATATTTATGTAAATTCATATTTCTATAAATATAATTAAGAAGGTAGGTAGACAATTGTTTTGCAAATGAAATATTATAGAAGTATTCTATTTCGAGTATTTTATATATTTTTACATCTGATGTGCATTTTATGCACTTTTATATTTTTGAATTTTTCATAAATGCATAAAAATCTGCAGTTTATTTACCACTCAAATAGAATTATTTTTTATAAATTTTATGAATAGTGTATGAATGAATTTTGCTTGTACAACATTTATGAGAATTATTTTTTTATTTCTTTAAGACCAATTAGCTGCTTTTCGATGGTGTAATAAACTTGGGCGACCTAGCAAAATATCATTAGGGGATATGGATCCTACAGGTACTTATTGTCCTGTACCAGAAGATTGGTTAATGCGCAAGTATGGTAAGTAAGAATATTATTTAATTTTTGTAATGATCAGTAATTAACAATTTATAATTTTAAAATGAAATATAATAGCTTTTGCATCACTACTAAAGTAAATTGCAATAATAGAATTCTATATTACTAAGATTTAACTTTTTTCTTTATTAATGATCTGAATTTCAAAGGTGAAAATATTTATTATTATCATATCATGATTCAATGCAGTTTTCATTATTCTTTAACAGTATAAAAAATATTCTTCCATTGCATTCTACATGGGCATCAATTTGTAAGTTTATTTTAATGTGCACTAAACTAGTATTTCATATGCAACTATGTTTTAATTGTGTTTTAATTCTTTTACTTACTTCTTCTATTCTAACTGAACTTTCTGGATGTTTTAAAAAGACTACTACAGAGCCACACTTAGGTAATATATTACATTACATGTACATACTTACTATTGTTTTTAACACAATATACATAATGCTATTTGGTAGCTTAAGGGGAGTTAAAACTATTTAAGTTATGTTTTTATATTATACTCTTTTTAAACAATATATAATGATAAATATTTACAAATATTATAAAAAAAACATTTCTTAAAACAAATTTTCTTATACATTTCATATTTTTTTAAACAAATACATGCTATTTTTAAATAATAATTCCCATAATTTCATTAAGTAACTTGGATACATTTATGATTTAAGATGTTGAACACTTTGAAAAAAGCATATTTTTTACAAGAACTTTATAATGAGTTTCATCCATTAATTCAACAATGAACATAATGAATGCAGCCAGATACCTGTATAAAAATAAGTTAAACATTTAGGTAAATAATTTTAGAAATTTTCATTATATAAAAAAAGATCATGTTAAAATATTTTTACAATTTAATTTTTGCTATTTCCACTAAATTTTCATGTGGAATGTTTCATGTTTTTGCATGCTAAATGTTCTTTTCATATTGTAGAACATATTCTAAAACAGAATACTTAATTTTACACAGAATATAGGTATATTTAGTATATATGTAGCAAACTTTAATGTAAGTACTTTTTAGATAAAAAAAATGTACTTTTATTTGAATAAAATTTTGTTTTTCAGAATCTTGTGTACTTGATTAATTAATTACGTATCCTATAAATTGTCTTTTATTTGTTGTTAGGTAATTAACTATAGTAAATATTCCTCATGTAAATAATGTTATCATTTCATACTAACTTTAAAAATTTCCCTATTATTTATAAAGTTATTAAACATGTGTAAAACAACAGTTTTGTATATGTAAAGAAATGAATGCATGAACCTTTGTCAGTTGTAACACAAGAATCATATTTTTCATAGCTACTCATTAATTAGTTATTGTTATATCATGTTATAAAAAGACATATATTTACATTTTTCATTTTCCTCTTGCAGCTGAAACTGTTCCAGAGCCAACTACAAAAGATCTAGTATTAGGTATGAATTTTAAATATTAATATTCAACAAAATATATTTAAAAAACATATAAATTCAATTTTAAGTATTTACTAAAATAATCTATGTAATAAAATATAATAATTTTTTGTACTTGTTATTGTGAAAGATATTTAATTAATATTATATAATGATATATAACATTTTTACAGTTGCAATTTCAAATGCAATTCCATTCATTGGCTTTGGCTTTCTTGACAACTTCATCATGATTGTTGCTGTATGTATTACAGATGTATATTATGTACGTTCGAGTTTGTAATGTTGTCATTTCAGGGAGATCAAATTGAAATAATATTGAATAAAAAATTTCCAATATCGACTATGGCAGCTGCCGCGTTAGGAAATACGATATCTGATATAATAGGAATTGGGTCAGTACATTATGTAGAACGTTTTGCTCAAAGTGTTGGTTTTAAAGCACCAAAACTTACTCCCATGCAGTTAAATCTACATAGAACAAAAGCAGCTGCTAATTTGGTATGACACATTCATTTTTATATTACGTTTCAATTAAGAATTTATGACAAATAAGAAAATAATTTTTAATAATCCAGGGACGTGTTATCGGAGTTACAATTGGCTGCATTATCGGGATGACACCTATTCCTATTTTTTCCTATTTTCATAACGGTGGTTGAAATTATAAATATTAAACACTTAAAAACTTTTACTATTATTACAATATTTACCTTTTATAGTAAATTGACGTACAATAGTAGAGAAAAAATTATGAACTTACGATATACTCAAGACCAAGTTTCGTAATTATTTGCAACATTAATTTATGACAATCATAGCGTTTATGTAATATTGTGTAATTTCTGTACAATGAATGTATTTAATGTATACATAATGTATAAAGTAATTGTAAATGTATTGTCAAAACTATATAAATAGCAGTAATAACAGATAGGTTATCCTATGTCTTATATTCTGACATTATTATTTTTCTTTTTATTATTTAGATATGTTTGTAGAGCTTATATCCTAAAGGTTGTTATAACTAAGAAAAAACTAATGCCTTCATATTTCATATTCTTTATTGAAAAAGTGATTTGTTAGTAAAGAAATTTTTTTGCCAGTTACAGGTTAGTAAAAAAAATATATATATACCTTTTTTGAAAACTCTTCTAATATAGACAATATATCCTGTTAAATTTTTAAGATTTTGATATGTGATGTTCAGTGCTGATGATCGAGTGTCAATTTTGTAACGCAATTTGCGTAATATCTCCAGTCATGCAGAAGAATTTCCAAATCAATCCCCAATATTTGTTTCCAAAATTTTATAAAAGGTTCGTCTGACATAGTAATGTCGAATAAAAATTTTGTTGCCACTGACGTGTCTACATATTCAGTTTTATCATTTGTTGTACGCAATGTTTTTGTCGACTCTAGACCTGAATATTCCGGTAGCCATATCATCATAGAATTTAACCACCATTTCCAATTTGCATCAGTAGCCTCGTTTATTCTAATATATTCACAATTTTCTTGAGATTGATTGCAACTTAAGGACGTATATATAAAATCATCAGTTAAAATATGTTCTGATGAAATAATTTCAATTTCAATTGGCAATGAGGTTATATCCATTACTGGATTAAAATCTATTTTCATATCTGTAGAATTATTTATTTGTCTTGGACTAAGTACTGTCCCTGGAAGGTAGCTCGCAACTAAGGCAGAGCCTAAAAGGGTAATTACTCCTGCAGTATATGTTATCAAACAAATGGTTGACATATTTACTACAACTTGTGCTACTGCTATTAATTGTTTTGAATTCATTAGACAAGTTAATTCTGTATATGAAAACCAGCCTCTTTTCTGTGCTTCTCTGTAAGCTACATCTTTCTCTAATTTCTGTAGTCTTTCCCAAAATTCTTGATTATGAACGAAAACAGTCCAATCCTGTATAATTGGTAAGATTTCTTATTAATAACATACATCATAAATTCAGTAGTATATTTAATTTACTTACAATAGCTTTGAGAAAGTCTTTCTCTAACTGATTTATTTGTAATATAGTCAGATCACCTGATAGTGCCCACTCAGTATTGAAAACTTCATCATCTTCTCCTTCGTCGTTTAAAAATTTACTAGCCACCATCTGTAGAATAAAAAACAATATTTTTTATAATAATCCTCAATAGTTAATTTAATCTTATTTGAGACAAACATAATACCAAGGAAACAAGGAAGAGCTCAGAAGGTGCCACTTGTTGAAGATATTCTGGGTTACAATCTTTCAATCTTTCCAAGTACAGTAATGCTAAAATAAGGGAACATGGCGAAACACATGCATTTCTAGATATTCTGCTAGCCTCTTCCACATCTAATCTTTCAAGTGTATAACCACCTTTCACTTCAGTAAACAACTCTGCTGCCAATTCTAAGAATAAAGTTTAATTACAAATTAATGATGAAAAATATTTAATCATTTGTGTAATATTATTAAAATGTAAAAGTTTTGCTTAAGTTACAATTTATAAACTTATGTCAAATAGCTAAAATATAATAATATATAGCTTATAAGAAAATAATACATTATTTTTTACTTAAATAACTTTTTAAGACTATTATATTAGACTAATTAGAAATTATACAATTTAATTAATATAATTTAAGTAGAGCGAACATGCCAATAAATATTTTTCAAATTACTGATACTAACCAGTAACAGGTAAACTGAGACAATCAGTCATTGGTAATTTCGAATAGTAAAGTGATTTCGATATACGATTTAAAAATTCGTCGTGATTACCAATGGTCTGTAAATAAAAATAAGGTTAGGAAATTTTTGTATTCCTATTCATTAAAAATGTGGTACGAAACTAGTGTTACCTTTAATTTCGATGGGGTTTTCCTTCTCCTTGACATAGTCGACATATTAAATCACTAATGAAATTAAACAAATATTTTTTTAAGTAATATATGTATGTATGAAAAATGGAAACAATAATTTATAAATATCGTATTTTAAAGCAATGATACACGAAACCCAATTTTGAGTAGAACAAGATGATTTATATTTCCTGTTCATAATGAATGGAGCTATAGGTGAAATATCATTCGTACCACCACAAATAATAAATTAACTGATCTGAAAAACATTAAGGCATTTATTTATTGAATGGTATGTATGTAAAATTATATTTGTGTGAGAACAAAGATTAAATAAAATAAAAGATTAAATATATGTATGTCGATTATGTTTATAGGATAACTCTTATTATATTGTTGGTATAACTGAAAGGCAATGAACTTATAATTGAATTACCAAAATCGAACGAGTAGAATGAGTGAATAAGAAGCTTTAATTTTGATATATAGAAATAAGGAAAAAGTCGGTGTTCTTATTCAGTTACAAGTAGAGTATACATATGTAGTCTTATGTTTAGAAGAAGTTCAAGCTCATGTTATCTTTGTTGATGTTCGTAAATTGTTTCGTAAACGTGTTATATACCGTTCATATTAGTGATTCTTTTGTAGCTACTTTCATACATTAAATAGGTTATTTGACATATGTCAGATTTCTTATTACCGAATTAGTGAATAATTGGTGGAATCAAGAAAGGGATGAACCAAATAAAGAGCGGTATCAAGCAATAAAATTACGTGAAAATGTGGTTGTAGTGATGCGTTTAAAAGGGAAAAATAATACAAAATCGTTTCAAAGCGTCTATAAGGTGCTTTCGCGTATATGCCGTAAGTATATACTATATATCATTTTTTAATTAATTGAATTGTTTAAGTCACTACATTTCCCGAAGTAATATAATTAGTACGTAAATGTAATAAATGAACCTATTCGATTAAAATATAGTTGCCATTACGTGTAATATTTTTTATTTTCCTTATATTAGATTCTAGATGACTTAAATTTTTAATAATATTTAAAAACTAACAATTCCCTATTTTATAATAAATTAATTGTGAATCCAAAATGTACATTATAAAATTATATAAAATTAGGAAGAATTATTTTTATGAAGTATTCAAATAAAAATTATGATCGCACAATTGTTTTATTAGGAACTACAGATAAAGGACAACTTGATAGTTTCATGGCGGATGGTGCAGTGCCACCAATAAAGAATGGCCATAACTGTAATAATATGGGTTTTGCAACACAACCAGTAAAACAAACTTCTGATGTTTCCAATACCGTTTATGCTGTGGGGGAATATGCTCCGAAAGTTTTAAGGAATTTAAATACCCAAAGACTAAAAAATCAGTTTAGTGATGTAGGCCTGGTCGCTGGTGGAAGCATTATTAGAGCACACAGATCGGTTTTGGCAGCAGGAAGTGCTTATTTTAATGCTATGTTCACTGGTGGCTTGGTGGAAGAACAACAGGAATTAGTAGAAATTCATTCAATATCAGCTAATATACTTTCCCTTTTGGTGGATTTCATTTACTCTGGGAATGTTGATATTACCCAGGACAATGTTCAAGAATTATTTGCAGCTGCTGATATGCTAGAATTAGATGAAGTAGTATTTGGCTGCATTACTTACTTGAAACAGCAACTGCATTATTCAAATGCCCTTGGGATTTATAGGTGAGATGAGTAAGATTAAGCAAAATATACATTCTTTAAATTGTAGGTTTGTCAGATATACCTAGATTATTGTAAAAAACTATTTCCTAAAATATTTATATTAAATAGATTTGCAGAAGCTCATAACAGATTAGATCTTTTGGAAACTGCCCTACGCTTTATACAAGTCAATTTTCCTCAAGTATCTGAAGAGGAAGAATTTTTGGATCTGCCAAAAGAACATCTTGTTCATTTTCTCAGTAGTGATTATATTCATATTGATACTGAATTCCAGGTTTGTACTTTTATATAGACTGTTTTGGAACAGGTAGTACAAGTGGACATGGATAGAGATTCTCTACAAAAAATCGATAATATAAAAAAATGACTTTTTGTTTGGGGCCTCGTTTTCCAGAAAATTAAATTCTAAATTTTTCATGTACACGGGTACTTGTAACGCTTTTGACTTAATCGATTGCATTATATGTTAGTATTTTGACCATATTATGAAGGATACTGATTAATAATATGTTTTAGCAGAATTAAGACTTATATTAATGAAGAAATTATTGAAATTGTCGTTTATTTTACTATAAAAAAAATTGTTACTCTCTGAATCACGGAAGCATAAACTAATGTCAATAAATATAGAATCCGTAGTTCAAATGCCTGTATGGTCCAGTGATAATCCAGTGATGATCCAGTGATGATCCTGTAATCTTGTAGGCCAAGTCACCATTCTATCAAAAGCATGATATTGCTAACCTTTGCATGATCATAAGCACAGGAATGGAGCAATCTAAATGTGGCAAGTGTTTTACACATGCAAAGTATTTACAAATTTAATTTTCTCAGAAACTAAGTCTCAAACAAAATATTATTATTCTATATTTTTGATTTGCTTCTCATAAGGAATCCATTCATATCCGCTTGTACTACCCATTCCGAAACATCCTGTATATACTCTTGAAAATGTAAACTTAACAGTTCAAATAATAATAAGTATTATTTACATTATGATCTTTTGATATGCTACTAGGTCTTCCAAGCAGCATATAATTGGATTGTTCATGATATACCAACAAGAAGATGTTACGTATTTGAGATATTAAGCCATATACGTTTACGGCTGTGTTCATTAGCGAGATTGGAACGAGTTATTTTGGAATGTAAAGACGCGAGTCTCATCGTTGCGTTAAGATCTATACAAAAGGATTTAGTATCAAATAAAGGATGTCTTGTGCCTCTTCATGCACAACCTAGACTTTGTGCTAAGAAAAACATTTTAGTGATTGGCGGATTACGACGTGAACATTCAGCAGGTAGTTGGGGTAGAGCTGCTGAAAGTACTTATGAAACAATCGAAAAATATGATATATTTACCGGGTACATTTCCATCTATACATACTAATTAATATTAATTTGCAGATTGAAAATAATACATGTTAAATCATTAAACAGTAAAATATTACATGTTAAATCATTAAATGATAATATCTTTTATAGTGAATGGAGTAAGGTAACACCTATTGGAATAGGACGAATATTACCGGGGGTCGCATTATTAGATGGTAAAGTTTATGTTGTTGGTGGAGAACTTGAATCATGTATTATTGCTAATTGTGAATGTTACGACCCACGTGATAATGTATGGACTTCGATTGCCTGTATGGAAGAACCTAGGTGTGAATTTGGACTTTGTGCCTTGGATAATAGCTTATATGCATTTGGTGGCTGGGTGGGTGAAGATATTGGTGGATCGATAGAGATATATGATCCAATAACTAATTCTTGGACACTTGATGGACAACTTCCTAAACCGAGATTCAGCATGGGAGTAGTTGCTTATGAAGGTGAATGAATTTAATTATAGAAAGAATCATTTATTTTTGAATTAAGATATAGAATATGATTTTATATTTTAACATATTTAGGATTAATGTATGTAGTCGGTGGTTGTA
The DNA here is from genome assembly GCA_014825975.1 of Bombus haemorrhoidalis. Taxonomy (NCBI): domain Eukaryota; kingdom Metazoa; phylum Arthropoda; class Insecta; order Hymenoptera; family Apidae; genus Bombus; species Bombus haemorrhoidalis. The sequence continues at coordinate 10,547,586 of CM026163.1, read as the reverse complement.
CGCATAATAACAGACATAGTCAAGATTTAATGAGTTACAATCCAGTAACAAGAGAATGGACCCATTTAGCTCCAATGCTTACCGCGCGTTCACAAATGGGAATTACTATTCTTGATGGATATATTTACGTTGTCGGTGGTACTAATAAAAATCAAGAAGTTTTAACGGCCGTTGAACGATATTCTTTTGAAAAGGTGATTTATTTTTTTATATATTATAATGTTGTTATTTAAATCTTTATTATAATATTATTCTTATTCCAGAACAAATGGAGTACCGTTGCGCCTATGAATATGGGTAGATCATACCCTGCAATTGCAGCAGCCGATAATAGGCTTTATGTTATAGGAGGTGAACAGTGTCAGGAAATCAATTTTTTTCGGACGCAAATTACAATTTCTACAGTTGAATGTTACGATCCCCATTCAAATAAATGGCATGAATGTGCTTCGTTGCCGACAAGTAGAGGTGAAGCATCGGCAATCGTTGCACCTTTTTGATTGAAATTTTTTTTCGATCATATCACTCTAATCACATGCGTTTCCTTTTGAATTTCATAACAATATTTCAACATCTATTAAAAACTTCTTAAACGTATATATGATATCAAGTGAGAAACATGTTTTTTGACTATCTTCGTTTACGTCGTATATACAAACGTGCAAAATCAAACATACATAATCTTCGATGTATTTTTTTATAGATTACAATTTTAACGGTTGAGACAGAATTTTTCCTAACGAATATAAGATGCAACAGGATTTGAAAAAAAAAAAAAAGAGAAATGTTCCACTATAATACTACAGTGCTATTTTCTGTACCCGCGATATTAAATTACGTATGCTGATTTTCAAAAAAGAATTTATTATATATATTTAATAATGAAAGTAGCTGAAACTGACTTCCATATATTTTAAAAATTCCTTAGCG